>PVJO010001928.1:0-156800 GCA_004026905.1 Hystrix cristata
AAGGTTAGCATTTTTAAAGGTGAATTTACTTGAAAGAGAATTTTAGATCTTAAAGCATTCAATATTATATTAGGAAGGATAGAAAATACCAACGAAGAGAGAAGTTGTCATTAAGATTCATCCAACAATGTTTGTAGCAGAAGTTTGTCACTGGAAGTAATGGTGGATTTGGAAATTCAGGCCAATCTTTCTCATTTAATAAATAAAAAAACCTTGCAAATTTTTTTTTCTTTAAAGTATCAGAGATCAATAAACTAATGAAGAATTGTGAGGAAAATCATGCAGAAGAATAAATTTGGAGAAAGTAACTAGATAGCTGGAGCTTCTTTGCAATTGAGGATGTCAGCTGACACCAGAGAAACACAGAGATTGAAAGCCTAAGTAACAATTTGCTAGCAGCCCGTGTCTGCTGTGACCATCACTGAAGATCAGGCCATAATGCGAGGGTGAGGGAGGAGGCCTGACCACATTCTTCAGACCTTTGGAAACAGGAGAAAGCGAATGCAAGATTTCTAACTTCCAGACACCAGCCACAAACAATCTTCTTTCACGGAAAATAGCATTATTATGATCTGCAATAATTAATTGGTCTTCAAATAGAAATCCTGGCACATGATATAAAAAATAAACAGGTACCTTAAAAGACAAGTCATCATGAAATATACCCAGTAACAACAACAGAAATTAAAAATGGACCATCAGGGGCACAAGATACTGCAGGGTTTTTTTTTTTTATCAGACTTCAAAACTTTCAAGTCTGTATTACTCAAGAGCATAAAAAACAAGATTAAGAATTTAGCAAAGAGCTAGTTAAAAATGGCGTGAGAGGGTTATATAAACTTGGTTGTATTTAACAGCAACTAGGAAACCAAGCAAGAGTTAGTGAACAGAAAATTTTGTCAAAATGAGATAGAAAGAAGCAGAAAGAATAAAAATGAACAATGTGTAGAAACATAAATGATACAATGAAATGCATATATATGTATATGATATATACACATATTCATTTACATATATCATATACATATGTATATATGATATATACATATACATACATTTCATATCTCCTATCATTTATCTCCTGTATTTGGAGAGGGACAATGAGGCAGAAATTTGTATGTGACAAGATAATGGCTCAAAAATTTCCAGTAATGATGAAAGAAACAATATCATAGCAGAACAAACACAAAAAAGAAAAATCTGTACACATACTTCATAGGAGAAAATACACTATACACTATAGGAGAAAGTCAAAGATGGAGACACATATTTGTTGTTGTTCAGTGTTCTTTTTCAAGTAACAATTCAAGTAGTACTGTTACTTAATTTTTCAATATAAATAGTGGAATTCATGTGTTAATGGGATGATTGATTTATAACAAAAATGCCAAATGCAAAAGCAGTAAGGAAAATGCTATTTTTGATACATAGTACCAACTAGGTCACTTTAATATCCATTTGGAAAAAAATTGAAACTTGACTCCTACTGCACACCACATACAGAAGTTAATTCCAGGCATTTTATAGCTCTAAATTAAAAAAAAAAAGCAGAATGCTTCCAAAGATAACTCAAGAAAATATCATCATGCAATTATTTTTGAAGAAATATTCTGAAACAAAATGTATAAAGCACTAAATACAAAGAAAATGATTAACTAATTGGAACACATGAAATGAAGGACTTCTTATCAGAAAGTACTATTAAGAGAGTGAAAATAAAGAACATTAGGAAAATGAGAAATGATATCCGAAGTGGGTATAAACCAAAACATCTCATATCTCATATCTAAAGTATATATAGTAACCACAAACCAATAAAACAGATGATCCAGTAGAAAAATGAAGAAATGAACTTAAACTGTGTTTTTAAGAAGATAGTCAATAAACTTATCTAAACATTTTTAGTTTATTTAGTAAATGAAAATTAAAATTACAAATAAATGTTATTACATATAAATACCAATAGCTAAAAATAATATGACTATCAATACGAAGTGTTGATGAAGATGTTGACCAAATAAAACTCATACAATGCTAATAGAAATGTATATTGGTACAATCATCTGGGGAATTTGTTTGGTGTTTTAGCTACATTTAAAGTATGCATACCCCAGGACCCATAATTTCACTCTTAAGTATATATACAAAATAATTTTACACATGCATGTCCCACACATGAAAAATCATTATTCACAGTATCATTATTCAGACTAGTCTCAAATTAGAAATAAATAAATACCAGGAGTAGAAAAAATAAATAAAACATGGTGCATATTTAAGCAATGAAAGACTATACATAATAAAGTTAACAAATGAATTATTATTAAGAAAAAACAAGGTTGAATGTTATAAATAAACTGGTGAGTTACTTTCTCATTCCAAAGAATGTATAAATGTTTGTGGATACAAATAAAGTTCAAATATACACAAAATGAAATTTTGGATTAATTAGTCAAAGTGATAATCATCTCTGAGGAAGAAAAAAATAGTAGGAAGTAGGAGAAAGCATGAGAAGTGTTATGGCTCATATCCAGATGATCCCCCAAAGGCAAAGGTGGCCAGGGATGGCGAGTTTCTAAGGTGGCTGGATTAGGGTGTGTGGTGCTGGGATTAAGGGTGCTCCATCTTGGGCGTGGATGACACCACCCAAAAGGCAGGATAGCCTGGATGGAATATAAAGGGACCAAAGGCAGCTGACCTTGCTTTGCTGCTTTACTGCCTTCTGCCTGCCCTGCTTTGCCATGGACTGTTTCTTTCTGCCCTGACTCCCTGCTTTGGAGCCAGGTGACTATGGCCTGAAAACTTACAAACTGTGAGCCAAGCTGTGTCTTTCCTCCTTTAATTTTGGGTGTTGCGTATTTTGTCTCAGCAATAAGAAAAGTAACTAAGACAAGAAGGGCTCTCTATCATTAACACTATATCTTTGTTGACCTTGAAATTGATAATACAGGCATTTAATCAATGAACTGTGATAATTTTGCGTGCATATAGGTCTATATCTATTTCAAATACATTCATACTGTGCATCCTGGAGAGAGTGTTACCAACCAGATAACTGGTGAATCTAAACTACACATCTTTGTCAAAGTAAGTTAGTAAAATATTAAAAGTATCATTAAAATAGTGGAAAGTGTGAGATGAAGATATTTACAATACATATCACAGAGGCACTATCCAGAATATATCCAAAACTCCCTAAAAATCAATAAGGGAAAAAAAAACCAGAGCTCCCCCATAGAAAAATGGGTAATATTCTCGAACAGGATCTCCAAATGCCCCAAAACAAAAGAAACAGTTGTTGACACAAACAAAAGTCAAGACCATGAAATTTGGAACAACAATGTAATGACACTTGACCGCCACCAGAATGGCAGATTTTTAGAAGGTCAGCACTGCCAGGGGTTAGATGGGCAACAGGTTGTGACACTCTTGCAGAAGTAAATTTATTCCAACCATTTTGAAAAAAAATATTTTACAGCATCTACTAAAATAGATGTCAGAGATAGTCATCTCATAACTAGATTAGTTTTCAACAGAAATAAACATATGTGCCCCAAAAGATTTATATGTATATGTAAGAATGTCCATCATAGGGTAGGACCTTGACATCACCCTTGGTTATTATGAAGGAATGAAATAAAAAATAATTAATGAAAGCAGCCACACAAATGAATATAAATAAATAAGATGTTGCAAAAAATGAAATCAACCCCCAAAGAATTTTATCTTTCAGTCTCTAAAAAGAATAACAGCATAGCCATCAACAATAACATGACTAATAGGCAAAACTAAAATACAGCATTCCATTGTGCATGGGTTGGTGGCAAAAGCATTAACAAGTAAACATAAAAACCAAATAAGACTTATGTACAATAATAGGTTAGAATGATTTCAGTGTGGAGCAGCATTAGAGTCTTTTGAATGAGAAAAAGGGTTGAGAAATCTTTGGGCTATGGCAGTGTTATATTTCTTGGCTTTGCTTTTGGTTACATGGATTTTCACTCTCATAATTCATTGGTTCGCTTAGGTTTTCTTTCTTTTTTTCAGTGTTGGGATAATAAAACTCATAATAAGGCACATTGTAAAAATAAGTTAAAGGAAATCTAATAAAAATTTACGCTAATAAAGATGTGACCAAGGGTACAGGTATGAGATTTCAGCCTGGGAGATGAAAAGGAAATACTTTTTTCATCTAATATCTTAGAAAATCAAGTGAAAGTGAATGAATTTAAGAAATTATACACCAGGAAGTGGATGATACTGAAACTCTTACGAAATGATCTTATTGCTCAAGTAATGAAGGATGCATTTGAATAGCGAGGCACTGTGGTCAAGTACTTTTGCAAAGGACAGTCAATCTGAAGTAAACTACCCTCTCATACAATGAAGGCAGATGCAAGACTGCATACTCACCAGCCTTACAGAAGCAGGATTTAATGCCTACTAGTCATTACAACTTGTGCACAGAGGTCTACAAATTTCTGTCTGCAGGCTCTGGGAGAATAAACGTGATGCTGGGCTCTGGGATTTGTAAAGTGGGCAGATTGCAAGTCCGTGGGCCCCTGCTCTGTGTTACCCAAGTGAAATGACAGCAGGCATTGTCAGAACCTTTGTGTCAGTTCTTTCTTCCACAGTCAGTGTTGGTAGCTTCGGGTTGTGTGTGAGAGAAGTGGCCCATTGCCTGGTGTCAGTAGGGAGTTTGTTCCAAGCCTTGTAGTTATAGCTTACAATGTGGGCCGGAAGCAGCTACGTGTTTTATTTCAGTGATCGTGCGGAGAAAAGCCAGCTTCTCTCCTGGAGGAATCGTGGACTCAGTTACCAGAAATGACTGTTGTAAGCACCAGGTCACAGCAGAACTCCAAAATCTTTTCTAAGATTCCAGTTTGACACAAAATTTGTTACAAGTTCATCTTTGCCAGGTACCTCTGAATTAAACACGTGTGTTTTCTAACACGCTATATTAATGAAATGAACAAATCATGTTTAGAGATTGGGAAGGTGTATAGGGAAATAGAGTTAGTGTTTTGTTGTGAACATTAGCTGTGTTTGCCAAATAGCATTCTTTTTTTGACTTTTTCTCCAAACAGACCTCCTCTATTCTTTAGAAGCCATTTTTCCCTCTTTCAGTCTGTGTTTAAGTATCTTTTTCTCTAAGGATAAATTACCTGGCCAGCGAGAAATGTTTCATTAAGAACTCCTCAACCTTCTTGATTGCAAACCATAACTGCTATGTGAGTCGGAGCTTCTGGGCATCCTCATTCTAAAAGACGCATTAAGGACACCAGCCTGAAAATCACTGCAGCTCACAAGGGAGCTGAACCGCAGAACGCTGAGATGTGTTCGTAATCACCTGGTTTGATCACGGGGCCCATGGGCCTGCAGCCAGTGTACTTGAAGGCTTTCCTGTTATGGAAGCCAGTAGATTTCTTTTTCTACCTAATCTAGTTCCAGTTGGATTTTCCTCACGAGAAGACCAAGAGCCTAACTGGGACACAGAGGAAAGGGTCCTATGATGCCTAAGGGTGTACCGAGTAATAGGCTGATGATGTTGGGATACGTAGAAAGGAAAGAAAGATTATGATCGTAGCAAGGAAGGTCAAAAACTAGATGGTTGGTACTCATATCACTACAATATGTTTTACTGCAGCAACTCTCTGAAGCATTTCTTGCCTTTGTTGCCAAGCACATTTATCATGCTTCCATCTTTAACTCATCACTGTTGTCCTTTGAGCACACTCAACTCTCCATACTTTAGAAATATCTGTCTCCTTTTGGTGATCCTGCACTGTTTTGTTCTGATTTCTCTACATACTTGTTCTTTCTCAATAGTCTCCATAAGTTTCTCTCTTAAAGCATTCCCTTCCAGTTCCAGGATTATCAGTCCATCCTGATAATCAATTATTGGCTTTCCTTTTCCTTTTCATTATATGTCACTTTTTGGAGAAATTTCAGCATTTCTAATGATTTCTATTATTCTCTATAAACTTGACTCCAAGAATACTACCTCGGTCTATGCCTTTCTTTGAATATTTTTTCTTTATTTGAAACCCCATGGGGCATCTCTGTTTGAATATTTCATATCTAACTCAACACACAAATGTCCAAAACTACTAGTCACTAGTATTTTTTGAGTTCACCATCCATGTCTTATCATCTTTATTCTTTTGTGCTAGTGTTATGGTCTGTATGTAGATGTCCCCCTGAAGCCTCATGTGGGCATAGAGGGGGCTTTTTGGAAGTGGCTGGATCTAGATTGTGTGATGCTGGGTTTAAAATGTCATGCTGAGACTGATTCATGTTGCAATGCTAGGATTAAGGGTGTGGGTACAATATAAAGGACAGAAAGAGGGTCGCAGTTTGTAGCTTGCTGCTTGCTGCCTTCTGCCATGTGCCTGCCATGAACTGTTTCTCCTCTGCGATGTAACCTGCCTTGGAGCCAGCCAACTATGAACTGAAACCTCTACAAACTGTAAGCGAAACAAACTTTTCCTCCTTTAACTTTGGGTGTCATTTTTTTTTTTTGTCTCAGCAAAGAGAGAAAAGTAACTAAGACATCTAGTGAAGTAGTTTAGCATTAAGAGTTTCATAGCTGAATGAGTAAACATTTCTTCATATTGAATGGATACATTTCCTAGAATGATACTAACACTACACCCGGTTTCTATATTACTCTAATTAAAAATTTTCAATGTCTTGTGAAAATCTTGAGACTAAAACTATACATTTATATTTTCTAATATTCTACTTCCTGTTTAATTTTCTTGTTTTATATCACATAATTGCCAATTCCCAGAACTGTTCATATTCTCTCATTATTATATTATTTGCCTCCTTTTGCTATTCGGATGTCACTTAAAGAAAAAAAAATAGAAAAAACTAGAAGGACTGACATTGCAGTTGGGAAAGTTTTCCATTCTATGTGCTCCTTAATGTGATGTCAGCTCCAGTGTACAGCTCACATTGGTCTATATACTTACATGTACATCTTACTTGTTTTATACATCTTGAGAACATGTTGGTATATCTTTTGAGACTTGGCAAAATGCTTCATGCTCATTCAGCCTTGATAAAAACTGAAGGAGGAAAGAAAAAAGGGGATGAAAAGATTAGGGACAGGGAAGAAAAGCAGATGGTATTACACATTTTGATGAGACTGTCTAATTATCCAAAATAGATAAATGTGGATAATATATGTATTCCTAAATTTGCTTTCTTTTACTAGGAGCTCAGACAGCTGCTACTAAGAGAAATGACAGAGGGTCAGAGTGTTTATTTGAATCCCAACTCATATGCCATTTATAGTCTACAGTTTGGGCATGTAGTGCCTAACGCGAGTTACCCTTTGTAACTTACTGTCCTCTTTTGTAAAATTGCCACTAAGAGTGAGTAATTTACAGGGTTGTTATGAACCTTAAATAAGTTCTTATTTTTAAGTTGCTTGGAAGAATACCCAGCACTTAGAAACTTTATGTGGATTTCATGATTAAATGTAGGAGTTGACACTGGGATGTTCGCTACTTAATTTGCTGAGATTTCTCTAAAACTTGTTGTGTATTTGTTTCCTGTATCTGTGTACTGAATAGTCTATAATTACCACTGTTACAGTAAGTACATGTTTAATATAAATGTCTATATTACCTGGTAGGCACAGGAACACTGAATATATAACACATGAAACAATTTAAATGAATCTTTATATTTCTTGTATTGATACTTTTTACACATGGAAAAATAATTCACAGATCATGACTTGGCTTTGAATAATTACTGCCTTTGCATATAAACTTATAAAGTGTATTCTTTCTAATACTGCTCTCTCGAGTTCCCTTTAGATTCTTTGTCTTAATTGGGAATAGCATCTTGTAACTGTCTTTACTACCGATAGAATTAGTTAATCAAATGAGCTATTTTATATTCACACCTTAATTTCAGTGGAGCTTTAGTGCAAGTCCAAGAGTTTTAGCAAGATTTCATGAGCCTGAACCTGAATTTCTGTAAAGAATTATCACACAGTTTATGCTTTTCAGATTTGTTTCATGTCATTTGTAGTTATAATTATTCTATAATAGCTTAGATATGTCTTTAAATTTAGTCCTCACACTGTGCATGTGAGTGAGTCCAGTACTGGCATGATTACAGAGGAAACTAGAAAGAAGCTTTGTCCAATTTTCCTATAGGCCTCAGGAAGTGATTGCCCTTGATGTTTGAAGCATTTATTTAAGTCAAAACAGCCGAAGTGGCAGAAACTATTCGAAGCATGTTTTTGAACTGTCTGCTAGTGCAGCTCATAAATCAGTGCAGGCCCACAGGCAGAGCCTGCAACAGGGTTTAACTTCAGATGTAAAGGAAAACCATCTGAAGACAGAGAAGAATTTTAATTAAATTGAAAATGTGAATCAAAGCATTAGCTTTGTTTTGATATGGATGTTTATTGCCTTCAGATTCATTGAATTTCAGTCAATAGTAAAAACCAGAAAGTCTAATATAATTTTATGGAAAAAGAAAGTTTCTCTGCTCATATCCAAGGCTAAATTTTTCTGTGTGTGTGTGTGCGTGTGTGTGTGTGTGTGTGTGTATGTGTGTGTGTGTTTGTGTGTGCGTTACTGAAGACTGGGCACAGAGCCCTCACACTAAATTAAACCCCCAGCACATTGTTTATTTTTATTTCCAGACAGGGTCTCTCTACATCACTAAGTTCCCCATATCAGGGCTACAACTTGTGATCTTCCTGCCTCAGCCTGTCAGTGTGGTGGGATTATAGTCACAAATGACTATTTCTGGCTTCTTTGTCTTTTTGGTTAACTATATTAGTGAGAACATTAATGAGTAGAAATTAAAGTTGCTTGTAAAATGCTTTTTTCTTTGAAAAGTTCTATAAATTAATAGATGTGGGTAAAATTAATAACAGAAATGGTAGGTAAAATTACAACCAAATATGGACAAAAGGAGAATCACTTTTACTGAATATTTTAACAGTTTTGCTTTATTTATATGTTTTTAGTGTTTGATTAGATTACACTGAAAATCTGAGTACAAATTAAGAATTACATTATAGATTAATATTATTCATTATAGATTATAATTGTATTGCCCTTTTATTATTTAATTATATTATCATTACATAATTAGATTGATATACTATTAATGTGCATTTTAAAAAAATCATGATGCTATACATTTCTTATTAGATAATTCAATAAAATTATAGAGAAATACTGATTTATTTAAGCTAGTGCCAAAATTTCGTTTTCCAGGACAGTTAAAGAGAGAGGCACAATGAGACATAGAATGTACACTGTAATAGAAGGAAAGTGAAATGGTGAAAAGTTGTGACAGTTAAAAGCAACAAGTTAGAAAAGAGGATAAATAGTAGTCCAAGAACATACAAAAGAGAAACAAAAATAACTGATGGGACAAATAAGAAGTTGGAGTAGTGGCCAAGTCTTGGTAATCTATTGTGCTTTCAAGAACATTAATATTTATGACTTTGAGAATTCAATTAATCTATAGAAATCCTTTAAGTGTGACGTGCTCTTAGGAGATGTCCATAGTCCAATCCTTTCCTTCTTGCTTCAGGAAAATGGCGGAGGAGTTTTGCCCCTAGATGTGGGAGAAATTTTTTCATCCTGGTTCCTATCTCATTACAATTCATAGTACCTAATCTCAATTGACTATTCTTCGCTAACTGAATCTTAGTCTTCTTTTTATTTTTACTTAAATAAATCTTTCTACATAAATACGTCTCCATGCAGGTCTTCATTATAGCTATGGACGTATTTTGGTGCTCTGAAGGCCCTAAAGCCGTCCTGGCTCTCTCACTGTTAAAATGAGTTAACCTTGCTTCTGAATTTGCATTGAACAAAACAATTTAGTAAGGTCTTCTTTAATGTTACTGCCTGTTGTCCATGATTTGCTAGTTTTTTCTCTTTTCAACAATGTACTGTCATTTTACTTTTCTACATTGGACATATTCCTGACCTCCTCAGCCGGGACAGCTCCAACTGCTTCTTCATATCAGCCAACATTCTGTTTCTCCATTTATTTAGTCTTCCATTCTTTCATCTTCTATTTGTACCTTCCCAGGAATTTTAAACATGGTCAGTTGTAAAACACTTTAAAACACCATTCTTTAATCATGACGTCTGATCAAGCACTTACTATCACCTCAAGTCTACCTCCGAAGTATTTCCATATTTTTACATTTTATCAGATATTTTAAATATCAATTTTATGCCACCTTGATTTTAGCAGTGAGTCAGTCAGGAATGATTCCATAGTTCTCACACTTAATTCACCACTTCCGATTCAGCTAAGTGATTACTACCCATGATTACTACATTTTTATTAAATTTCTATTGAAATTCCTCCCTAAAATTTAAAGAAACTCTTCTTTTTAAATATATTTCCTTCTCTCTGCTAACTCCTCTCAATCTTTCATTTATTTACCATCTTATCACATTATTTTAATATAGGCACAATGTTCTGTCTTCAATTTTATTGATTTCTGCTCTTTATTATTTCTTTCTGCTTATTTGTACTTATTTTAATTTTTAAAGTTTATTCCTTTTTGGTTTAAGTTGGAAGCTCAGATTTGAAAATATTTTGCTACTCCAATATAAGCATTTGCAAATATTCTGTGAGTATTACTTTAGGTGCTTTATTGCTCTAATACAGCTTTAGCACTTTTTTTTTTCCCCGCCCCGCCCCGCCCAGCTTTAGTACTTTTAGAGCACTGCTATGGTCATAGATTTGATACATTACAGTTTTCATTCAGTTCTAAGATTTCTTTTTCCTTTGGACTTCCGCTTTGACCTCTGAATCATTTAGAAATGTGCTCTTTAATTTACAAATATCTGTAGATTTTTCTCTCCTACCTCGTTTAATTACATATGACCAAATGGCATAGTTGGCGTAATTAATGAGGTGTGTTTTATGTACGCCCAAAGGGCCTATCTTAGTGACCACCCCGCAGGTACCGGACTTCCATATATCCTGTTGTGGAAGGTTTTAGCATTCTGCAGAAGTCAAGTAGATTTAGACAGTTGATGGTGGTGTCCTATTGCCTTGTTAATTTTCAGTTCTATTGCTGAGAAAGGAGTATTGATATCTCTAACCATAGTTATGGATTTCATTATTTTTTAGTTTTGTCAATTTATGGTTCATGAATTTTGCAGTCTTCTTAATTGCATTTAGAATAATAATTTCTTCTTGGTAAATTCACTATGGTAACATTATATAAAATTTTTCTTTATCTTGGGTAATCTTTCTTGGTTTGGAAGGTATTTTGTCCGACGTTAATACAGAAACAAGAGTTTTCTTTTATACCATTATATTTTAAGTGAGTTACTTATAGACATCAAATCATTGTAATTTTTCCTCTCTCTTTTTGTGCTGTAGTTTGAACTCAGGGTCTTGTGCTTGCTAGGCGAATGCTCTACCGCTTGAGCTATATCCTCAGCCCCTGATCGTATTTTTCAGTTCTACTAACTTTGTCTTACTGTGTTTTGGTCATTTAGATTAAATATAATTATCAAGTTATAAATATAATTATCAAATTACTGCTTTATTTCCAGTTTATTGATTGTATTCTTTACATTCCCTGTTTCTTGTTTAGCAACATTTTTTAGATTATTGTAGCATTCTATTTCATCTATACAATTTTGTTGTTTTGCTGGAGATTACAACACACATTGTTACCACTTCAGTTATATGTAAAAATCAGCTAACTAAAGTTCTTAAAAATGAAAAATACGAATGAATTTTGAGACATTAAGAAAGGCGAGAACAATAGAGCAAAAGTGAGCACAAACTATAAACTACCATTTTCTTTTTAATTTTTAAAAAATATTTTCCTGATTAAAGGAATTATGTACTATCACATACACAAGCTAATGATATTTAAAAATGGGAAAAGTAAAAGGTCTAACTGAGAGTAAGATTTCAATGGCATAGGTAACCTGAATAGCTTTATAACCATTATTTCGTTTTAGATAATTAAAACTGTCAAGCATTCTGTCTTGGACTAGATGGTTTCATTGGAGAAGTCTACTAAAAATATTTAAAGAATGAACACTAATTTTTTACATGGTTGAAGTAATTTAGATATCTTGTAATTTTTATGTTATAGTTTAGAGTAACTTGCAATATGGTTTATAACTTCTATTAGTTCTAAAAACTAAATGTGAATCTGTATGATCATAAAAATTTCAGTTATCAATACTTTTTCTGAGAACATGCACATATGTATCTTTATGTGAGCATCATTTGCTCCCGTATGAATTTATTATCTTTCTCCTTCTGGGATAGTATATCAGCATGTTTCAGTGGATAAAAATCAAGGAATGATTTGGAGTCAACAAATCTGTCTTTCAGTTCAGATTTTAGTATTTATTAGCTTTTACTTAGACCAATTGTCTTAGTTCCTTCAATTTTCAGTTTCCTTACCAGAAACAAATATTTTTTGTTTTGTTTTAGGTTTGACACACAGTAAGTATATTCTCTCTCCATATCTCCAATTAATGAAAATAAATTTCCAAGATACTTCTCCTTTACAATTCATTGTGCTCTAATCTGTTTTTACAGTTGCCTTTCATTAGTCTTTAAGCACTTTCTACTTCAAGGCATAATTTCATTTTACTTAGATATTTCTTTCTTCTTTGACTAGAACTTCTTATCATGTGGCACAGAGTCTAAGTAATTTTCCAAAATATGAGTTAATGTAATAGTGACAGTTTAATGTACTGAATTGTTCCTCATCAATATGAAGTATTATAGTTCAGCTGGCAAAGACCTTGACAGTGAAGTTCGACTACTTTATACCTTCCAGCCTTTAACCCTCGCTTGATTCTTCTGAGCCTCAAGTCTGATAATCTGTAAAACCAGTAACCAGCTCTCAGTGTGGCTATAAAATTTAAGTGAGACCGAGCCTCTGAAGAGCTTAGAAGAATGCTTGGAACCTATAATCATTGAGAAAATGAATAACAGATCAATCTGTGTGAATTGGAAAGGAAAATAAAAGTAGTAACCCAACACAGAGAATGACAGTTAACATGATTCACTATTATTGTGGAAGAAACTGAAGAATCATGATAATATGGGTAATTTGGGATATAATTATCTTACTTAGTGTTACGTCATTTTCTTATAAGAAACAGTACTCCCATAATATAGTTTTGATTAGATGTAATTCATAACCAGTGATAATTTGTTCTAGTCTTATTGCCGATAGTGCATAATGTTGTTCATGGTGACAGATTAGAGTGTTGGCTTGTCTGGGGCCAGTGAATACACAAGTTGCTCCTCAGAGTTGTTTTCTGACCTGCGGTTTTTTGTACAAGAAAAGTCTTTCTCTGTCAATGTGAATATTATTCAAATTTTTATGAAGCAGTATTTCATTACAGGATGATTTTTACTCCACCTATCATGCAAGAGGAATTGGCAATATTTGGAAACATTTTTGATTGTCTCCTTGATGGAGTGTAACTGGTATCTAAATGAGAAGAGGCCAAATACAATGCTAAACATCCTTCAATACACAGGACATCTCCCTGACAAATTAGCCCATCCAACATGTTAAGAGAGGGACAGAGATTTATATTCCTTTATATACAGATGATTTTTATTCCTCACACAAAATTCTGCAATTGATTGCTCTATAAATATCAATCCTTTGTTCCCTGTATCAAAGAAAATAACAGCTACTCTTAGGTGTACCTTCATTTTAGTGAATGAAGGAGACCGAACTATATTTCTTATAAAAAAGAATAGCTTGTTTTAAACTTTATATATTAAAATGTAAATTTCTATCAAATTTTTTTTCCAAAAAAAGTGCTAAATATCATTGAGGTCCTGAATAATAATGTATATTAATCAGCATTTAAATTAACTAATAACATATTTTATAATAGTTGATTAAGATGCATTGCGAGAATTGTATTTTTATATTTTTATAGTAGGAAAAATAATAATTCCCTCAAAAATAAAAATATAAAATTCAGACTCAAGTAGAAAAAGAAATTTTAGAATCAGGTGTTTTGGCCTTTACTTTAAATAAACATAGTTACAAGCTATAAGTCTCCTTATATCTTTTCATTTTAGTACTTGGTAAACAATAAACTACAGATACAACCTTTGAAACCCTAAGAATATTGTAAAATTCTCAGGAAAATATACCATGCATTTGTGTGTGATAGAAAGACCTACAGTCAACACCATGGGTTTCCACCTCCATGTGTTTGGCTTTTGTGTAATTCCTCTCCATTGTGAGGTTTGTGACTATTCTGTAGAAATAAATACAACAAAAAATTAATTATGGCTGCAGTAAAGGAATCAACTGAATAATGACCCAATACTTGTATATCAACAGTAATCTTATAAGACCAGGAACAAAGACTCGGCTAAAACATATTCCTGATCAAAATACTCTGAGAGAGTAAGTGTGTGCTGTTTTAAGCTAGTAAGTCCACTTAATTGGTTATACAGCATTAGAAACTTAACACAGCGGCGTGTGCTCTGCAGCTCTACCCCTCCTGAACTCATTGAGATGTCTTGTGTGCATAGTAGAGGGCAGGAGCTCTTGGAATAAGTATGGAGAGTAAGTCGACTCAGATGTTCTACTGCGTCTGCTGGGCTCCATCACACTGCGACAAACAGGAAACCTCAGTATCTACGTGATAATGGGGTGATATAAATCTCAGTTCCTAACAAGTGAAAATTGATGTTTGAGACTCTGAATTGTACCTGATCCACTCTTTACTTACTTCTCTGGTCGCCTTTTTCTAATGGAATAAAAAGCATTGCGAAATTTTGAAAGACATTTTGTTGAACTTTGGTGTAAATTTTATAAAAAAATTTTTTTTAAGTGACTCAGGGATGAATGAATCACCAACAGATGGTTTCAATTAATTTTTTTTCCAAACATATGCTCACTAACAGTAAACCAGCCAGTTCACATGTCTGGTTTTTACACATTTTTATATCTGTTTTTAAGCATAAGTCAGACAAATTAAGATGTTTAAATATTTTGGTAGAATATATTATCAGACATTATTTTCTTATTTGTGATGTGTTTTGGCCATGCAGGAGAAAAGTGGGTAATTATATTTAAGGAATTTGCCATATAAAATATGTTTTAAAATGTAGGAATATTTTAAAATCCTGTTTTGTTTTTTTAAAGAACATAATTTTGAAAAATCATGTCCTAGTCAAAATTCTGGCTGAAACTGAACCTTTTTCTAGGAGAGAGAAAATAAAGATATGAGGTTACACATATTTTGGCCACTAATCAGTTAAATATATTTTTAATATTTTCTGGTCATGCATTGCAAAAATAGTTTAAAGTATCTAATGTAATGAATAACAGTATATTCTAATAAAAATAATAGTAGGAGTGCCAAATATTTCCCCAATTAATTTCATAATTATGATGTGTCAGGTTTCTTCAGAGAAACAAGCTAATAGGACATAATTTTTTTGTATTATTCCAAGGAATGTGTGTGTTATTTGAGAAATGTATCATTTTAAGCAATAATCTCACATGATCTTTGGGCTGAAAAATCCAAAATCCGCAGGGCAGGCTAGTAGGCTGAAAACTCAGACATGGTTTCCATGCTACAAACACTAGACAGAATCTTTCTTTCTCTGGGAAATCTGCTTTGCTCTTAACATCTTCAGTTGATTGGACAAGACCCATCCATGCTATCCAGGTTAATATATTTTACCTAATGTCAACTGTAGATTTTAACCACATCTACAAAATACCTTCACAGAAACCACTAGATTGCTCTTTGATTAAATAACTAGGTAATACAAACTTGCCAAGTTGACATGTAAAACTTATATCTGCTTCCTTAATTCTTTCAAACTTATGTGCTATATTATACATTTGATACATAGTATATGCTTATACATAATATATATTATACACTTATATGTAATATAGTATATATTAGTTCAACTATAAGTTGAGCATTAACATACTCATGTACATTCATGAATATTAGTCAAATTCATGTAGTACATTTTTGTATATTCACTGATTGATCTGCTCTTTAAAAAAATATTTACTGTGCCATAATCCAAGGCACAAACAACAAATATGGTTTACCCCTCTGAGGTGGACTGGTAAGGTCAACTTGAGCAGGAACACCCAGCTGGACTGAGTTGACGTGGTTCTGGGTGTAAAGGATCCACCTGAGGAGTGTTGATGACACAACATAAAGGAGAACGGGAGCAGAAGCAAATGGCTGGCTGTTTCCGGACAGGAGTTCTGTTGTAGCTGGTTCTCCTGAAGGGGACTCGGCTGTTCTTGTTGAGGAAGGAGCTTGGGGCCTTGCTGTTGTCGAGGATGGCTGTGGTTGCTCTGGTCTTCATCTCTGCTGTGAGAATCATATCCTGGTTCCAGTAAAGATTTCTTCAGCCATCATCTGGAGACACGGACATACATGGGACAGTGCTGTGGGCTCCCAGTCCTTGATTGGATTTTTGGGGTCTCTAACACATAGATAGACATTCGGCACTCTTCCTGCATTTGGCTTATGGGTGATTGTTGTAATTTATAAATGTCCTGTATTAAATTTGCTCTCTTGCAAACCGTTGGCTCTAGAAAGATAACTAATACACCCTCTATACTGAAGAAATTTAAATTTTACTGAGATGACATATAATTATTGACTTTGTAGACATTAATATATCACCCCCAGTTTTCTATTTGAAAACAGTTCTAAAGTTGAAACTTTCAGTAAATATTATGTAGTGGCTCTCTATATAAGTCATTGTAGGATATTATGTGCCCAATATACTTTAATAGATTTTTAAAAATATCATTTCCCAAGGAATTTATATTCTGCTGGGAATCCATTCAACTCTGAATTCTGTCTCATGTGATATGGAGGAAATTATGGTAATTTAAAGTTTGGTTTCTTTATAGGTGAAATAACAATTACATGAGATATTATTTCAATAAGATTTTTTGTGTCGCTGAAATATTACCATTTTAAAGAATGTATTATAAAGTCATCCATCAATGGGTGAGAATGGATGCATTGTTCATAATGATTTGATTCAAATAAAATAATTAGTAATTGATGGTCTGAGTTTTAGAACTGAGCTCAAGATATGTTTTCTCTTATTTAGAGTCACATCTAAATTGCCTTCATAAAATAATGAAAGTTAACCTCAAACACTGGTAGAGTAAATTACCAATGAGTAAGAAACTCAGTGGCCAAGAGCAAAATAGGTATTTTAACGTTAGATAACCAGTAAATAAACATTAACGTTTTGAGATAATCAATTGGTAACAAACTATATATGGACAAAGTGTTATGTTATATCTGAGGATCTGAAATGCTACATTATGTGCTAAAGGTTGTTATTTGGAAATTGTGTTGCGTGTGGTGTCTACTTTAAAACTGATTTTCCAGTGTGGCCATTATGTAATACAGGAGTTTCTGCATTGTAAAATACATGCTACAAGGAAGTGAAGGATTTTTTTAAACATTTGTATGAAGTGATTTGATATTGTTTATTATACTCATTTTTATTAAACATGTACCAGGCAATGTAATTATCATGATGCTATTAGATGTATTTATATTTGATGGTTCACAAACTTGAGAAAAAACACACTGTTTTATATACCATTTCTTTTCGAAAGAAGTTCAAGCCTTCTTTCCTTTCGCTGAAATACCTGTAATTTTCTGTGCACATCAAAGATTGATTCTTTCTATTTGCTTTCTATTTTGATAGTGACAGGAATGGAGTGTAATCCTCCGCACTCACCGTTATCTGACCCTTTTGCAGCCTTTGACTCAGCCCTGAGTTTACCATAACTTATTTCTACAATGATCCTGACATGCAGCCAGCCCACTTGGCAATACGTTATTCCCACTCAGCTCATTTCAGAATAGGGATTTTCACCGTCTCTCTTCACAGCATTTCTCATTTCAGCCTGAAACTTTTAAAATAAAACGGCTATTATGCAAATGCCTGATGACAAAACACATTTTATTTTCAATTCCCTGATTCTGCCTTGACTATTAAGCTCCTCAGAGCCCACTACTTTCCAGTCTTATTCGTAAAGTTATTTCTCAATATAGCAATATTTTCTCCAGCAGTTGCTTAGTACTGCACAATTTTTTTTTCTTTTTTTAAAGACAAATGGTTCTATATTTTATTATGCTTTATTGTCTTTAATATCACCAAACAGGCATCCCACATCTGTACGTTGGCATGAATTGACTGGAATTGTTTGTGATTATCAGTGAACTGCAGGGAACATTGCAAGGTTTGGAATTGGGGTTCTTTCTTTTGGATTTTTGATGTTCTCCTTTACGGTTTTGTTTTGCTATTGACTGTGTTTTTCATTTTTTTTTTCCCCCTGAATGGTGGGTGTTTTACCTGTAGAATGAGTTTATCTGTCCCAATGGTGGGTGTTTTACCTATAGAATGAGTTTATCTGTCCCAAATTTACAAGATATCAGTTTCTAGCTTTTTCCCCTCACTACTTTCGGTGACCTACTTTTTATGTATTGATTTTCACATAAGTTAGTTTCACGGCCAAGACAGTTATAAAAATAAATGGCATTTAAAAATTATGAACGTATCTCGTTTATAGTTATAGCTGATAGGCTGCTTGAGTGTGCACCAGAATCATCTAGGGGGCTGCTTAAAACCCACCACACTGCTGGGACAAACCACAGAGCTGCTGACTCAGGACTTCAGGAGTGAGGTCTGAGAGTTTGAATTTTGAGCAAGTTCCCTCTTGAGGTCACTGTTGCTGGTCAAGATAGCATATTTCAGAAATCATGACTGTGAAACATAAAGAATACCAGATTCTAGTCATATTGTTCAAATAAAACACCCAGGTGTCTTTTGCTGAAGAGGGCACAATTGGCCTTGTGTTTAAGAAATAGCCGTGACCTTCCCTTCTTAAAACAGTCCAGTTTCTTTGAGCTAGGTTCTTGTGTTCTGTAAATAAAACTTGAATTGAAAGATTGGCTATATGTCTGACAAGTCATGAGGCTCACCAAGGTCAATTTTGTTTGCTGTATCACTTAAAATACAATTCTACTTACAATTGCCTGGCATGGCTGACTGCACTTTTTTTATGTTCATAATACATTTTGACACTAGGAAATAAGAAGCTATGAAAATAAGGTTGATAAACTAGCAAAGAAGTCTTTCCTTAAATGGTCACAATCTGCCAAGAGCTGATAAGAAAATAATCCTTTGGGACAATGACAAAAAACTTAAAGCCATCAGCCTCATGTCAGCAATGGGTAAGAAAACAAATGGAATTTCAGACAATTCGGAACAAATGCTACAAATCAGAAACCATATCCAAAACTCCTTTCAATCTTATACTTCTGAAAGACAATGCAGGAGTGCGAAGGACTTGAGAAACTTCAAGCTGATAGTTACATTCTGTCTTTACTTTTGACTTTCTTTTTTTGAGCTGAAGTTAATTTGCCTCAGTGAAGTGTTTTCTCATTTTCTCTGTGGTGCATATCATATCATCTGTAATGTAAAATGCTGAAGAAAAAATTGAGGCAGAGCAAGGGTAAGTTAATTATTGAAATTATGCGTTAATTGTGATGAATTAGAGTAATTGAAGTAGTGCTTAGCAGATTTCTATTGTGCCTTTACATTGTCTGTTCAAATAGTTGTAAAGCTGCAAACTGTTACTGGAAAGAATAATATCAGATGAAGTTGAAATAATTAATGGTAGACTCATAGTTAAATAGATACTCCAATGTGGTTAATTATTCTCTGATTTTCACACAGTGTTATATAAAAGATAAGTATAACCTTTTGACATCAAAATAAGTTAGGTGAAAATTTTGATGTCAGTACTTACACAGGGTAGTAAAATGAATGGCAGTCAACATTTAATCAGTTGGAATTGTGATCTATGAAACACTATAATTGAAAATATTTTTAAAGTGTGTAATTAAGGGAGATGGGATTAAAAACTATTATCACTAATTCCCTTAAACATTAGGCATTACTCTATTCAAAGTATTTCTAAACATGATATATAGATTATGCAATTTTACTTACTCTGTTTCCCCTTAAAACAAACAAACAAAAAACAGCTTACAAGAGTGAAGAAGTGGCTGCCATTTGCATACAGCAGATACAGAACATTTTCTTGAATAGCCACGCATTACTTCTTAAATTGTAAGCTGCACAACTTCTTAAAATGCCATGGAGTTTGTGGAATCTCAGTTTTAGAAAAATCAAATACTTGAAGTTCATGAAAGGTGCTAAGACTAATGCAGGGATGGACTAGATGCTGAAGCTAGAACTTGAACCTATGCAGTTCTTTTCATTACATTGCCCCTTTACACATGCTTATTACTGCTTTGGAGATCATTGATATGGGTAAACTGACTTCTCTTATGGATTAAAAACTTCACAGGACATGGAATTCATTGAAGACCAGATGGTAAAAGCTGTTTGGACGAGGTGATCTAGACAGATCTTTACAGCATGAGTATTTTGGTATAATATAGAAACATTTTGCTCAACTGACATGTGAAAATGAGCAAGAAAACAGTGCGGCATTTTGTGGAATTATAAGTGAGTAGGAGATACAGGGGAAGGCAGCTCAGTGAATTTTTTTGAATGTGCGATAGAAGGAGCTAAGGCTCCCTATCACAGACACAATAATATTGATTTGTATCATATTTTTCATATCATGTATTTCCTCTTATTGTTCTAAATTACACAATAATACGAATTTATAGTCTCCTCAGTGATATTCGCACTGAATTATCCCAATAGTAAAATGAGTTTCCTTAAAGAACTGGTCAAGACAGTTGAACATATAAGGAATGAAAATAGTTTCCTGGGAAGAAAACAGACCAGTGTTTCCTGAGAAAAGCATTTCTCTGTGTCACCATGGTGCCAGGGCTCAGTTCTCACTGTCTTGAGAAAACGCTGAACCAAATTGTCAGCCGATAGCCAGTGTAGATTAAATGAAAGATAAAAATAGGGGTTGGAGATTTAGCCCAGTGGTGAGAGTGCTCGCCTAGCAAGTGCAAGGCCGAGTTCGGTAGCCAGCACCAAACAACAACAACAACAACAAATATATGTATATGTATATCAATAGATACGTGTATTTTTAATTAATTTCAGTGGCTTTGGAGAGGAAGAAAAGATAAGAACTATGCAGATAAATTATTCAGTAATGTAGTAGAGACAACAGAATGACTTGAATGTCAGATACTGGAGTTACTCTAGAAAAAGACCAAAACTAGCAGGTTAAGTAAAATGACAATAATATTAATGTATTAGGAAATGTACTTTCTTTAATAAAGCAAGGAACGAAAAATTAATCAGGTAATAAAAAAGAAAAAATCTTTTGTAAAGCAAATGGCAGGACAAAATATACAGATATTAACTTAAAATTCTGTGGAAAAGATTCGGCAGAGCTCTAGCTTCCTAATTTTGAAATCACACGGTGTTGATTATCACAAGTCAGAAAGGATCAATTTAGTTATGACGCTGTGTGAAATATTCGCTTTTACTTGTAACTGCATTAAGAACAGTTTCATTATACTATTTTATAATTATATGATTAGTGCATTTTATTAAGATGGCAAACATAATTATTACACAATCATTTAGAAGGTATTTTATATAGCAAATGTTAATACACAGGTACAAATTGTTTTCTTTCAAATGAACATTATTATTACTCACTACTTAATTTTATCCCCAGAGGTGATTATAGCATTTCTTCCTTTTTTAACTATAGATTTAATAGCTGTAATTTTCCTTTGAAAGAAATAATGTTAGCGTAGAAAGTACTGACAGCAGTCTAAGGGGAACTTTTAGTAGTTTGTAATTAGACAACATCATAGTTGAGATTCACTGCAAGAAATGGGGAAGAAAGCACAGCTATCTTACAACACAAAATATCCCTAATACATCCGTGAATCATTAAACAAACATGTTCAGGGTTTCACCCTGATGAAGAAGCAGAGAAGGCAATAAAAGTATTGAATAAAAATATAGATGACAGCTATTGAGTAAAATTCACATTTTCAGGTATTAATTCATTCCATCTATTTCCAAACACATTCAGTGTCCTTTTTCTCATGGGATTTATATTAACTGCATGTTTTTGAAGAGAATGTTTACAAATCTGAAATGCTGGGTGTGGAGAAGGAGAGAGGCAGCTGATTGGAGACAGGGAAAAATAACAGAGCGCAGCTGAGATTGGAGAAATGTAATTTGTCCTCTGAAAATGAAGTGATTTGATCTGAAAGGGGTAGGTCGCCTATTGGTTGCCGTAGAGAATGGGTACAATTTACTGCGTACAATTTGAGGATTAGCAGAACAATTGATGCCCCTGGAAATTTCATGTATGATTACATGACACAAAGACTTATACAGAACTGTAAAATAAATCTTTTGACTAAACTATTTGAAATTTCAACATGGAAAGAATAGGTCGAAAAATTGCAACCAGGACAAGCAATCAGAAAAGTAGGAGGAGAGTCAGGGAAGAACATTAATACAAACAAAATTAACAAAGAGATGTTCAAGGGGAAGATTGTCACTTCCATTATCAAAGTTACAGAAAGCTTGGTCATTGCGTTTTCTAGACATCTTACCCTATCTCTGTGGTTCTCTGTAGTATTAGTACAAATTTGATCTTATTGAGAGTTGAGGTATTTGCTGTTTGAGGCTGTTGTAATGAAGAACTACAAATTGGGTGGACAAAAACCAAACCAAACCAAACCAAACAACACTTAATCTGTCACAGTTTTGGTGGCCAAAGTAAAAGATCAAGGTTTGGTATGGCCATGCCCCCTCCACAGGCTAAACATTCCTTTCTTATCTCTTCTAGCTTTTGGCAGTTGTGGGCTACTAAGCTTTCACTGGCTCGTGACAGCCTAAGTCCAATGATGACTCTATCTTCACACAGCCACCATTCAATTTCTCTCTTTTTATAAGGACACATCATCGAACGATAGCATTTTCCTAATCAAACATGATCTCATTTTAGGTTGATTTACCCGTAAAATTTGTTTTGCCCAGATAAGGACATATTCACAGGTACCTAGAGTGAGGAAAAGCCATACTGTCTAGGAGCTATTGTTCAAGCCAGGATACTTAATATCTAATGATCTTAACATATTTTCAGTGTTTCATGTGTTGAATATCCAAATTCTCTATTACCTCGTTTATAATTCTGTACTCCTCAATTCTCTTTAATTTCCCCATGCCAATAAAGAGATAGAAGGCAGTCCTTTTTGTTTGTTCTGCGTAGTACTTCCTTCCATAAGTGGCAGGAAAGCAAACACAGACTGCACTTGCTCTCAACTTAAATTTCTTTTAAGAGTTTTGATTACTCAATTTTGTTTCTTGACATTTACACTATATTTGGCTTTTCTGTTTATACTCCCAAACAACTCAACGAGGAGTCAGTCCTTTCTATCCTTCAAACTTTTAACCCAGTTCCTACAACTTTACTAATAATTACTTCCTTACTGGCTAGTTCACCAAGATGAGGATGACCAGAGACATTTTATTACTCCCTGTTCCAATTTCCAACAACTCACTTCCGTGTGAGTGCACATATTTCTTCACCTCACCTTCCTACCTGATGAATTACATCTTGTCCCTCACCTTTCAAAGTCTTTGCTCTAGCAATTTTTCTCTTTCCCCCAATTGTTCCCTTTCTACTGGAGCGTTTCTCTAAATACATACACATGCTTTTATTTTTCACATTAAAAAAAGCAAATGCTCTCAATCTTACATCCTTCAAATTCTGCTCCACTTGTCTCTCTGTATATATTCACTATTTCTGGTTTTTCTTCTTTTATTCTTTGGCAAACTTCTGTCAGTGGACTTTCATTGTTACCACTCAACTGAAATAGTTCTTCTCAATGTCACCAAATATTTGCAGAGTTATTTTTCAGTCCTATTGTACTTCATCTACTGTTATCTTTTGAGATATCTGTGCCTGCAGATGATGCTGATTCTCCTTACAAGAGTATTATTCTCAGTTGTACTGACTGATTTCCCTTCGTGGCAGCATCACACTGGCTTCAGAGGAGATGAGTATTTGGACCTCATCTTTTTACTGTGTGTGTTGATTCTCATGGTGATTTATACTGTAATGCCTGCCAGCTGTGCATCTGTAACCTGTTCCATTCAGTCCATCCTCGTTGGTATAATTGTCCTGCTATCATGTTTGCCTAGAATTCTAACATCACGTATAGACAGTTTACTCTGTTCAGAACTGCTAGCTGCGGCTTTCTGCTACCAATGCCCCTTAATGCTCTCTGCTTGGAGATTCTTCTGGTAATGGTAACTCTCCAACTGCTCAACACTAAAACCATGGCCTGTCTCACCATTAACTTTCCTCTAGACGGCTGCAATAGCCTGCTGTGTGACTTACCTATCGTCTACCAAGCCTCCCACTAAATACAGAATGACAAACAAAAAAAGTGCTGTCTATTTTCCAGATACCATGACTTCCCTGGCATGATGTCAGTCTGCCTGTCCTGTACAGAAAATTTGGCCAAAGAGTTTCCAGCTCAGAAGAATTAACAAGCCTTCAAAATCATCTAACAGTGTCTGTCTACATCTTTTCGACAATTTGTCCATACTATTTTGCTTCCCTTGCTTCATTCTCTGCTTGTCATATTTTCCAATATTTCTTTGCCGTTTTTCAGAGAAATACAGCACATTTTCATTGTCTTACAGTATTACTTTCTTGTTGCTGAGACATAACAATCAACAGTCACCAACAACTCTAAGGAACAAAGGTTTATTTTGGCTCAGAGTTTGTAGAGGTTTTGGTGCACGGCCCTGGCTCTGAGGGAGGGTGGTACAGTAGTGGCTCATGGCAGAGGACGAACAGTCATGGCATGGCAGCAGCAAGCAGAGAGAGACCAAGGGAGGAGGGAGGGAGAGAGATCCCTCTAGGCCATGACCCCTGTGACCCACCTCCTCTAACCAAGCTTCACCTCCCAACATCTCACTTAGCTATAAACTCATCAATGGTCAAATCCACTGATGACTGTCTCACCCCTGTGATCCAGTCACCTCCCCAAAGCCCCACCTGTTAAAGAAAGAGGCTTGTGGGGGACAGCTAGATATAATAACACACATCCATGATTTTTTACTTATTTTCCTATCTGCCTGCAACGTAGTTGTTTCCCCAATATTGACGTGGCCTACTCTCTCAGTTCTCTTAACAACTTATTTTAAAAATACTTGAAATGACTGCACTTCGTTTTGCTCTCTTATACATATTTTACATCTCATGCATATTTTAGATATTTATTTTGCTTACCATCTTTTTAACCCACTAAAATGTTATCTGCAGGATAAAAGGGATTTTGGATTCAGTTTTGTTGTTTGGCCTAATTCCAGTAGTTAAAATAACACGTGCACTCAGCATTATAGCACTTATCACTTAATATTTGTTGACTGAATCAATGAGTAATCAACACACTTATAAGTGTATGTAGTACAGCTTTATACATACCTAGTGAATATGAGAATTGCCACATGAGAACAAGAAACACTAAGTCTGGGAGAATCATAAGGTTTGGAAGATTCATTCTTAGGAATATGAACACAGCAAAACTAAAGGACGGGAGAAGCACACATGGGTACTGAACAGATGTCTGTTGTTTTATTTCTTTAGCTCACGAAAAGATACCTAAGTATTTGTTATGCAGTTATTTGTGTTATGCAATCCTTTGTATGTCTGCAAGCTGAAAAACCTCATATAAAGATAATGACTTATTAATTGTATTATCATATAGCTAGTGAACTATAATAGGTAAGAAATTCTCTCTGATGTTGTCTTCTTGAAACTCTCATAAGTTCTTTTGCACAGAGTCTCTGAACCCACGGCCTCAACTCAGGGAGATTTCAAGGACTTGCCACTAGGGTCGGGACCTACAACAAGGTCATAAACTGGGAGGCACGTGAGGTTCTGGAGGTTTGCTTTTCTTCTTTAGGTACTACTGCTTTTCGCTCAGTGCTTGTGTTTTATTACCTATCATTTTCAAGTATATTTACTACTTCCATTTGAATTTTACAAAGCTTTCCTCTTCTCCTCTAACTTCTCTAGTATCTTTACATTGTTCCTTATTCATTTTTCCATGGTATGTATTTGTTCTGCTTTATATCCTACCCTAATTCTCGCCTCCAGTATTTCTTTTTGATTATGGTAGAGGACTTGTTTTATAGGTTCTGTATATAAAGCATATATTTCAGAGCTTACTTATTGTTAGCTGCAGCTGATCTTTCAATTTTTGCATTTTTTTCTAATTTCTTTTCCTCCAGCTTTTATGTACTAAAATAATGCTACTAGTTTCTTTGTGGTTGTGTGTTTTCCTATTGTTTATTGAAGTATTAAGTTTCTTTTATTTTTATTTTCCCCTTGGAATACATTTGTGAAGGGGCTAGATGTTATTTGCGTGCTGTTTTTTGCAGTATCTCATGTTTAAATGATGCCTGTTTTCTGGGGAGATTAGCTCAGGGATAGTTTCAAACGTCCTGGCTCCTCGAAACATTTGGTGTCTGTGATATGTTCCCACACTCTCTGAACCTAAGATCCAGTGTGTTTTGGCCCTGTTCAATTTCAGTTCTGTAATTAGTATTGGTCTTAGTGTCAAACGTTTTCTTTTATAGGAGAGTATTAATTTTGTATTCTGATGATTTCTAAAATGGCGATATTTGATCTTCTGTGACTGCTCAAAGATTTTTACATCACTATTATTTAAATGCCCATGAAGAATTTTCCTGGTATTATTGCTCATTTTTAGTTGTATGAATTCAGGACTCTCCTCAACAAAACAGGCCTCATCAAGTGGTAAATTGTTTGGCTTTGTGAGAAGAATGGTGTGTGCAAGAATTGTGGTTATTTTCATTTCTTTTTCATTATGTCACTCCCAGCATCTAATTATTTTTCTATTGCTACTTGGTGATTGTTCTTCTAACTCTGTCCTTATTCTGAGATTCATGAGATTCCTATTGCCAGTTTTTCCAAAGATCATATTTACTGTTTCTTTTCTTTGTTGTATTGATAATTAAATGTTTAGGAGTTTGAGAGTAATTTGAAACTACTCAAGTTTACTATATGTAACATTTTGACAAAATAAAATAAAAACTAAAAGAAAATATTTAATGAATAGATACCAATAATCAGGAATCAGTCTAATAAAGGATATTCAGTACATTTAAAGAAAGAACTTGTAAAACTGTTGAAGGAAATACAAGAATGATGAATGATTGAAGGCAAATATAGTGCTTGTAGATGGAAAAGCTGAGCTTTACAAAACTGGCTATACCAGTACATATATGCATCTACTACATTTCGTAGAATTTGATCACCTCCTTCCTAAAATCCGTATTAAAAGTATGAAAACCAGGATTAGCCCAAAATATTATGAAAGAAGAAGAAAAATAAAGTTTTTCAGTGCTTACTATAGTGATGCTATTTACATGATTATAATAATATAACTATACAAAAGAAAATTTATGGATACTTAAGAAATGTATTCTAACAAGTGTAAGAATAGCACAGAAACTGGAAATAATGGTCATATTATTAAAATAAAGATAGGAAATGTGATTGTAGATACCTGAGATTTTACTCATTTGTAATATTTAGTTCTTTAACAAATATTATAAGTATTATGTGTGACCAAACCTCTACAAATGAAATCTGAATGCTTATTCCTATTGTTAGTCAGGTTTTGGTTATCTTTTTGCTCCTCCTCTTTTTTCTTCCTTTTTTCTAATCTACTTTCTTGGTTCCTCCTCCTAAATTTCTTCCCCAATTCCTCCTCTTTTCTTCTTCTCCACCTCCCTTCACTCTGTTGGAAGAAACTGTACCTTATTTTTCAACTATACCAGCATTATTTGGTTATTCTTGCTTGATCATTTAAGAACAGTCTAGATTTTATAAGGAAAACTGTTTATCTTACTCACTGCTTTTCTCTTTGTGTTTTAATTTTGACTGAAAGTTTGTATGGAATCTAGGAACAGAATTTATGAGGAGAAACAGCTGTTACCAGCAAAATGATAGTGCCCACTCATTATTCTTGCAATATAGATTCTGCATGAGTGCATGCTTCAAGGTTTAATTTAGGGTTTAGGTCTTTAAAATACAGCAGTAATTACTAGAATACCAGGCATTGCAATGCATGACAAATAATCAATTTCAGATTATATTTTAAATATTACAAAGCTATTTTCTTCTTTAAAAGTAGGTTAAAACGAAATACTAGGTAATAAATGCCAGCTAAAGATTATACAGAGAAAAGAGCTATTTGAGATTTCTCTGGCCATTTTTAGAAGTTATATTTTAGGCACAATAGTAGCAATTCAAATAATGTGATAGACAAGAAACATTTACTACAAATCTGAAAAAAAAAAAAAAACAACAACAACAAAAAAATAAAAATGAAGAGGTGGTTCCTGAAGTGAAGTTAAATATTCAGCTGTACTTGGGTAAAACAGATCATTCTCAGTATAAAGCGCTGATGATCTCTAACTAATCTAATTAAAAGGACAGAGTGCTACAAATAATGCTATTTTATGCATTATTTTAGATTATCTGTAAGATGTGTAAAACTCATACAAGTAATAAATGACAGGGAATCTTATTTCTCTCATAACATGTTAGATATACCAACTGAGAAAGAAATGAAAAGAAACTTGTTAAGCATTTTTAGTGGCTCCCAAATTTTGGGTCCTGACTGTGGATGGATGCTTGCATCATGGTGCCATGGAGTCTGTTACGATTTAGATCTATCTAAAATGTCCCTCTAAAGTCTCACACACTCAGAGGTGTGGCCTGGTCCCTGGGTGTATTCTTGTTCCCAGTTCCTCTTTTCTCTATATTTCTCAGATGCCCTAAGGGGAGCAGCTGGCTTCTACCATGCCCTTCCATCATGGTGTTTTTGCCTTTGAGTCAGCCAAACGTGGACTGAATCCTCTGAACCATGAGCCACATTAACCCTCTTTTCCTTTAAGCTGACTGTGGCTTTAAAGTCAGCTGGCCATGGTCTTGGTCCTCCAAACTGTGAGCCAAGTTAAACCTGCACTCCTTTAAATCGAGGATACTGGGCACTGTGTTCCAGCGATGAGAAAGGTAACTAATAGAGAATACTTGCACAAATGTACAGAGAGCACACAAATATTTGAGTTACAACTGATCTAAATCCTGGCAGAAAGTCTTGTGAGACAAATGGAAGAACCAAGGGGGAGAAGGAATACAGGAAGCTTTTGCCAGGCTATCTTTACTCATCTCATTCTTTACCCTGGGAGCTTATTTTGACAGCTTGTCATCATCTGCTGTGTGTGATGAGATATGAAGCTTCTAGAGCTCTGTGCTCAGAATAAAGCCTATTTGCTTGGTCACCAAGCCCTACGATTGGCAGAAACTCTGTAACAATATGTATTTTAAAAAGACTGAATTAAACAGCTAAAAGCTAAGCTCCATAAAGGAAGAAATTTGGTCTATCGCTTTTACTCCTATGTTAGAGTACAACTCCTAGTGTTAGAGTATAAGTGCTGAAATATTTTTTTTTGGTTGAACAAAATAATTATTAGAAAAGCATGTATAGCATAATACAGAAGAGGATAACATGTATCGCTACTAGCACATGATGAAAAAGTTGCTATCGTTTTAGAAATGCACTTAGATAATTTCAGTCTTATATATTAAACGGCGAAAGAATGTCATTGTTAAACATTTTATATGGCACAATATTTAATTTTACGTGTTAACAGAACTAATGGATCCACAGAAAACTGATAAAACCTTACTTCTGATTGTCATGGAGCCTCTTTGCCTCTATCTACCCTTTGGTTCAACAGATTGGTAAAGAAAATTGTCTCCGCAGTGTGGAGGGAATCAGCTGATCCTTTGGGGACTTGAATAGAACAGAAAGGTGCAGGAAAGCTACGTTTTGTCTCAGCTTGAGCAGAGATATCCTTCTTCTCCTGCCTTTGGATACACTGATGCTCCTTGGTTCTTGAACCATGGTGCTCTGATTAGGACAAATAACATCATCTGGATATCAGAACTGTACACACGAATGGGCTAACACAAGGTGTTGATATAGGTATTCATTGTGTAATGTTTTTAAAGATAAGTGTACATTACCTATTTGATGTACAAAGTGTCTGATGTACATGTACAGTAAATAATTTGATTATAAGACAAAATGAAATCTCATAGAAAACATGAGCAATATAGGTGACAATATGCTCAGTTTTTACAAATGATTAAAAATCATTAAAACAAATAAATGCAATGTCATTCAAATCTTTGACATTCAAATCTGAATACTAATGTCAATTTTAATATAGCTACAGTGTTTTATCAATTAATTTTTTAAAATTCCACTCCAGGAAATCTACATGTGTATTTGGTGTCTGATTTTAAAACTATGTATGCACAAGCTATTTGCAGGACTACATACCCTGTGGTTAAAATCAAGAATAAACCACCAACAGAGTGAAGAGACAACACACAGAATGGGGGAAAAAAAAAAGAAACAACTTTTACCAGCTACTTCTCAGACCAAGGACTAATAACTAGAATACATAAAGAATTTTAAAAAATCAGGCCCCCCAAATTAAAAGAGCCAATCCAGAAATAGGCACCTGAAGTGAATAGACATTTCTCAGATGAAGTATGAACAGCAAATAAATATATGACAAAAAGTGCAACATGACAGGTCATTTGAGAAATGCAAATTCAAACAACACTGAGATTCCATCTCATTTCAGAAAGAAAGGTTATCATCAAAAAAATCAACCAATAACAAATGCTGATGAGGCTGTAGGGAAACAGGAACTCTTCTGTATTGGTGATGGCGATGTAAATTGGTACAACCACCTTGGAAATCAGTATGGTGATTCCTCAAAAAGCTAAAACTAGAGGTTCTGTTTGACCCAGCTATTCCCCTACTCTTCCCCCCAAATTAAAACCATCATATCAAAGTGATATATACGTACTCATGTTTATAGCCACGCAATTTATAACAGCTAAATCTTGGAAACAGCCCATATGCCCAGCAACAGATGAATGGATAAAAAAGATGTGGAGTTTATATACATTGGAGTACTACTCTGCCAAAAAGAATGATAAATTTGTGTCATTTATAGGAAAATGGATATACCTTGAATCTATAATCTCAAGTGAAATAAATCAGACACACAAATTTAAATATCACATTGTTTCCCTAGTGTGAGAAACCCAAAGGGTAAATAAGGGTCATAATGGAGGATAGATATTGGGAAGTAGGAAGAACATGTTCAAATGGGAAGGGGAACAAAGGAGGGGGAGGGGGAGTGGAAGGAAGAGAAAAGGACGAAAAAGAATAGAAGGGACAAAATGAAAGCAAGGTTTTTGTAAAGAGGAAGGGGAAGAAAGGTTGAAGGAGGAGGGGAATAGGATAAAAAAGAAGATTCATGTTATATTATGTACAGGTACAAATTCTGTCATGAATGTGATCTCTATGTATGACAAATGCATACTAATAGAAAAATAAAGGTAAAGATACAGTTAAATCAAGAATAAATAACTGTTAAAAAGTGATCTTTATGAAAGCTGTGCAACGTTGAAAATGAAGTCATATAGTTTTGCTAATTTAAAATGTGGGTCTTTGGTTGTGTTTGGTAACAAACCGTTCATAAGGGCAAAAGGAGCACATGGTGCACACTCTGCTCACAGGAAGTAGTAGAGATGCTTATCAGAGGAAGGCACTGCACTGCTTTTGGGTGCCTTTAAATTCTGCCTAACTGGGGCTATGCACTCATGTGAGTGTTTATGCACATTATTTTAGTCTTTAGGTTTTTTTCATTATTTGGTGTTGCAGAACTTAGCAAATTTGGAGCATAGTAAAAGTGTATGCAAATGTAGCTTGATATTGACATTTGTTATATAATTCCTTGATAATATTATTATGCATTTCTTTAAAATGTACTGATACAATTTTTGCTCTGGTTGCTATTGCTTTTAAATTTTCAGTCTCATGGTCTGTTAAGGTTTTCTTCTTAAACCAAGCAAAAACATCTCTGAACCTTGAAAATGAAACAAAGCATTAACGAACCTAATTTTATTTTTCGTTTCTCTTGTTTTGGAATTCAGATCATCCTGAGAGTTAGTTGTCTTCTTAAATTATACTGATACTACTCTAAGAACAAGTAACCCTGAATATCCAAAAGTATGAGGTGAGATCCAACTCAAAGATGAGGAAGGAACACAATGTATTGGTTAATTGGATGAGTCTAAGAGAGACACCTGCTGGCTACATTTGGGTAGATACTCTGGGAAATTATTATGAGGTTTGGTAGTGCTACTTTGTAATGCCCAATCAGGAGGGGGTGACGAGGATGTGGCAAAATTATGAGAACACGTCCAAAATTAACTCATTCAAATAATGTTGATAACTAGGTTACTAACTATATAGAGACAAATAGGCGTATGCATTGTAGAAAAATGCCGTAGAAGGCACATTGATATTTCTGTTTCTAAATAATAAGGTTGGGGATTTAGCTCTGTGGTTAGAGTGCTTGCCTTGCAAACGCAAGGCCTGGAGTTCGATCCCCGGCACACACACAGAGAAAGTTAATGATAAGTGGATATTAAAATCATATGTAATAGATGATAAAATAAGAAAGTACTGAAAAAATCTGTCATATTTAGCTGGACAAAATTATTTAGTACAGGTCAGAATCAGGAGAATGTAAGCAACAGAACATACTATAAAATGTTATCCTTATTCAGTCACATTTAAATTTTTATCACTGCCATGCCTTTGTGTATCCTGACTCTTCAGCTCTTTCCTTTTAAATCATTAAACTTCGTTCACAAAATAATCATAGAAATAGTAGCAAAAATGGTTCTAATTATCATTATACAGTTTTTGTTTTTTGCTACAGCCACCGTTTCCATAGCTAGCAAGAGAAGACTACAGTTTAATTCATCATACTTGCGTGCCACATACTGGTTTATATATTAATTGTCTCTTCAGATAAAACAAGAGTTAAAATGATTGAATAAAAACCATGTTGGTATGCGAAGTCGAAAGTAATTTTGGCCCCTTGAGAAGTATTTATTTGTATGGGTGATATAAAAATATAACCAGTGACTATATTTTTAGAAGTGGCTTATCCTTTGACCAACTGCGTAAAAGATCAAAGATTAGACTCAGTCTCTTACAGTAAATTTCTTTTGGTTCATACTAGCGACTTAACTGGCCATTCTATCTAAGTTTCTTTCCTGTTGGCACTAATGCTTCATTGCTCGTTGTATCCCTTTCCTCCGGGGATGAGTTGCTATATCAGTGACCTTTACTTTGTTTTAAAGAATTGTATCATTTTTTTATGTGTCACAGAAAGAGGCACTAACGCTTCTCGCCAAACCCTCCACCTCCTTCCTGCGTTAATATGAACTGAAATTGTACAGAGTTGATGTAGGAGCCATCAGTTCTTTACATGCCAAGGCTCTCCTTTTGCCACTTTTTTCTTCTCATATTTTCTGTAACAAAAAGAATTCTTTGCACTTGTGTGGGATTCACAAAATAATTCCACATTTAAAAAAAAATCTCATCCTATGACTCCTTCAGAAAGGAAAGATTATTTCTAGTGGTTTTCTTTAGCTTTAACTTCATTTTGTCTTCATTAAAATTATACTTAAATTGACACCCACACCCACACCCTCTCTCTCTCTCTCTCTAAAAAAAAATATACTTAAATTAAAAATAATCATTTTATCATACATTATGTTGCCTTAAATGATTTTTCCAACAAAATATTCTAAACAGGACTCCTGTTTAGGAGTAGAAACCAATCGTTTTAATATACATATATAAAAATGAGACAAAGAAAGTAAATGACTTCTTCAAAGATATGCTGTTTTATTTTTATTTTTTACTTTGTGTGTTTATGTGTTTAATGTGCTGCCCAGAGTGGCCTTCTGGATTTTTTTTTTTTTAGATAGTTCTCTTGTATGATGTTCTCTGCTTGTTTAGGACAGCTTAGGTTCCCTCTGAATCAAGATGTCAAGTTTAATTTGAAATCATTATTAATTCCCAGTAACCAACCTTTATCTCCAACTCAATTCTTCTTTGATATTTCTTGTCTTCATACTTTCTAATTACTGTCTACTGACATTTGTCTTTTCATTCTCTTGAATAATAATCTCGTCTCTTCTGACAGTGCAACAAATACCTAAAGATTTACTTGTGTGTACTTCTAGGTATTTCCATTTACTTATTTATATGTTTGTCAAGTAACACTATTGACACTATTAACATCTTACGGACCATACTCTCAGTGTTTCAACTTATGGCATAAACATAAAAAACCACAAATGATTATTGCTCTATCCTAATTGTTTCAATATTTATTATTTGACCTATATAAAAATTACTAATTTAATAATATGTGAGTCAGGACAAAAGCATTGACAAAATAAGATGCACTGTAAAAAAAGTGTATCCAACCTTATTGTTGCATTAAAAGATGAGACAGAGAACAATTTGAATATACCATTATCTAATGGCAGCGTTCTCATTTTCTGCTCCTTCACTGCCTTACGCCTAGTGTGATCTCTCACCGAATACAACAAAATTATCACTGTTTTGCCTTTTTCACTGTACAGTCCACCCCACTGCAGCTCCACCCTCTTTCTGGGGAAGCCATTCTTAAATGAGCATCTCATGCTTTAACTTTTCTCTCACCATTCTTGCTTTGTCTCCTTACTACTGCATTAATTTGGCTACACTTTTCTTTATTTTTAATCTCAAACTGCAACAGGAGATGAAATTATAGAAAAATATCTCTTTTGTGAGAGTGCAGCGCTATGATCTTCATATTCAGGTGGCAAATTCAGCATTTTCTGCATTAATCTTTTTGTATATGTATTATGTGTGTAATTGCTGTAGTTATTATTATAAAGAGCCACCACTTTTCTCCAACCCTTTCTCTTTCTCTCTCTCGCCTCGCTCTCTCTTTTCTGTCTCTCACTGTTCCCAATTCTTTTCTGTTGAAAATTTTGTCTATATATATATATTTTTTTTTTTTGGTATGTGTGTTGCAGGGAATGGAGCATAGAGCAAGTGGCACTGAACACTCTTAGAAATTAAATTGTTCCCGTTTGCAGATGATATGACTATGGATGTAGAAAATCCCAGAGTCTACTGAAGGACTATTAGAATCAGTAAATGAATTCAGCAAAGTAGGAGAAAACACAATGAAAATGCAAAAATCAATAGCTTTCCTATACACCAGAAATGAATTTCTTTTGAAAGAAATAAGGAAAATAATACCATTCAAACCATTCAAAAGACACACACACACACACACACACACAGACAGCTACACACATGCGTGTGAACACACACACACTAAAAAAATAGCAAAGAATACTTTTTTTGTTTTGTTTTGTTTTTGGTGCTGGGGATCAAACTCGGGGCCTTGTGCTTGCAAGGGGAGCACTCTAACCATTGAGCTAAATCCCCGGTCTTACAAGGAATAAATCTAACTTAGAAAGGGACAGGTTTTGAGTGAAAATTACAAAATATTAATGAAAGAAATTGAAAAAGACACCAATGAATGGAGCAAATTAATATTGTGAAAATATCCATATTACCCCAAACAATCTTAAGATTCACTACAACCCCCATCAATAGTATCAGTGGCCTTATTCACAGAATTAGAAAAAAATCCTGAAATTCTTACAGAAGCTCTAAAGTCCTCAAAATACCAAAGGAATCTTGGGCAAACAGAACAAAGCTGCAAGCATCACAGCTGATTCTAGGAAATTCTGCACTACTAAAACCAGAATCATACCAGCATAAAAACAGACAGACAGATCAGTGAAACAGAATGTATAAAGAAACGGCAGCCTCTTCAATTAATGGTGCAGGGAAAATTGGATATCCGCATACAGAAGACTGAAAATCGTCCTCTATCTCTTGCCCCATACAAAAAAAAAAAAAAATCGTCTCGAAATGGATCAAAGACCTAAATATAAAGCCTGAAATTCTAAAACTATTATTTAAAAATACAAGGGAAAAAAAATACAGGGGAAACTCTTAAGACATTTGTCCAGGCGCTGATTTTTCAGGCAGGACGCTATCAGCACAAGCAACAGAAGCAAAAATTGACAAAATTACCTCAAACGAGAAAGCTTCTGCAGAGCAAGGAAGCCATCAGAATAAAGAGACAACCTAAAAATGAAAAAATATATTTGACAGCTATTTGTCAGAGGATTAATACCAGAATACTTAAAGAACTGAAAATAACCATAAAAACAATCCTATTAAAATTCAGCAAATTACCTGAAATAACATATCTTATGAGAAGAAATACAAATGGCTGACAAATATATGAAGAAACGCTCAGTATCTTTAGTCAGCAGGGCAAAGCAAAGCGAAACTATGTGCTACTATCTCACCCCAGTCAGGACGGCTGGTGAGGATGTGGAAGCAAAAGAACTCACACTCTGTTGGTGGGATCATAAGTTAATGTAGACGCTATATAAAACAAGACGATTGCGCGAAAAGTTAGAAATAGGACTATTGTATGATCCAACAGAGCTATCGTACTCCTGGGAATATAACTAAAAGAAACGAAATCGGCATACCAAAGAGAGGCCTACACATCCATGTTTATTGTGGCACTATTCACAGTAACTAAGATATGAAATCAACCTGTGTGCCATCGACAGATGGAGGGATAAAGGAAATACATTATATATACACAATAGGCATAAAGAAGAAGAATATTTTGTTATTTGCAGCAAAATAGATGAAACTGGAGGATATTATGATAAATGACATTGCCAGAAACAGAACAAGCATTGCATGTTCTCTTTCGTATATTGAAACTAAGAAAAGTTAGACCTGAAAATGGAATTGCAAAGTGCATGGGGTGGGGAGGGGCAAGCGTTGGTAGAAGAAGGGTGGTGGGAGGTGATGGATGCACACGATGCTTGTGTGAATATCACACACCATTACTGCTTCAATTAATATGTGTTAACTAAAAAGGAAAACTTGTCTACTATTTTGTAGGGGAAATAAAGGTCAACCTTTATTTATTCACCCGTGTAACAAATAAATTTTGTTTTGCATAGATAGCAGTGGGAAAAGTAGTGTTCTGGGTCCTAAATATTTACAAAGGAGACTGATGTGGTAGAATCTTAGTTATTTCTCACTAGCTCTTTTTCTCATAGAAATTAATATTTACTTTAACTGGCACGTAGGTATTTAAAAATGACTATGGAGTCAAGAAACTGTAACCCATCTTTTTACTTAATGTTATTTTCTGACCTTTTATCTAATTAATTTTTATTCATTGTATGATTCTTAAGAGAATGTGAAAAAGGAAATTATGGTCAACCTGTGTAAAGCTTTACTAAGTGCCACAATGTCAACTGCTAGTGCTACATGTGAATTTTCTGTTAATCTTTGCTACATATTGATGAGTGTTGGCTAATTGCTAGGTAGGCAAGTCTACAAAAATTTAATGTGAAAACCCGGATACATAAGGTTTAAATTACTGGCTCAAGGTCAAATATGTAGTAAAGAAACAGACCGACAGAACAAATATAAGCAAATCTAGCCAAGAAGCACATGTAATTATTCATATAAGAACAAAAATTTCTAAGTATCACACGCATTGCTAAAATATAAATGGTGCATTGACTACATCTGCTAAAGAGTTAATGATAATCAGCCTTCCTTACTTTCATGGCTTGCAAAGATACTAACAAAATCTTTGATGTGTTTTAAAGGGCTCTACAGGATGTGGTCCCTGTCTACACCTACCAACCTCCTGTTGAAACAGTACTATTCTCTAGAATGTGGAACTCCAGCCACAAGGGCTCTTGTTATGTTTGGTCAATTGCTAAAACATGTTGTCTTCTATGACAAATCTTTTGCATGTGATGTTCTCTCTGTTTGGGAAGATCTTCACAACCCTGCCTCCCTGCCTCCCTGCCCAACTTCAGCTATTGTATACTATTGAATGTATCCTTATGATTGTAAATATAATAATGTTCCTAACTAAACTTTCATTCTGAGATAATTATAGATTTCCATGCATTTGTGAAAAATCATACAAAGATGTCATGTAAACCTTTCACTCAGTTCCCGCTAATAGTAGCATGTTATGTGATTATAGTGCTGTATCACCACTAGAAAATTAACATTGAGAATATCATAACATCATTCAGCTTTTATCAGTTTCCTTTGCCCTTGTTTTATCTTTATATTTTCTTTATACTGTTTTATTAAATGTATATATTCTGTATAGACCCTGATAAATTATTTTCCAGAATGGCTCTATCATTTTAATATTCATTCTCACTAGCAATATGTTAGTAATCAAGTTTTCCAGTACACTTTCCAGCACTTAGTATTATTATAATAATTACTAATTTTTAGTATTTCAAAATATTAGTAGACGTGTGGTGATATTCTACTGTCGTTTTACAGTATTTTGCATATTGCTTAGAAGGAAGGAGGGAGGGAAGGAGGAAAGGGGAAGGAAGGGAGGGAGGCAGGGAGGGACGGAAGGAAGAGAGGAGGAAAGAAATTAAAGAGGGAGAAAGGAAGGAAGGAGGGCAGAAAGAAAGAAGGAAGAAGAAGTAGGTAGGCAGGAAAGCAAGAAGACAGGCTGCTAGTTAAGGATGCTTCACTGATTGCATATTCTTTCCTAAATTCAAATGTTAAAATTTGACAGAAACAGTTCACCTTGGAATCAATAACAGCAGCTGTTCCTTTATCATGTATCAGTTAATAGGCTACTTTCTCATAATCTTTGCCTGACCCTGCAGGCCTGATGTGTTTAGCTACTTAAATGTGCCTCAGCTCCCTCTTCATTTTCACTGCAGTGCAAATAACACTGTGCAGTCCTCTCTGTGTTTAATTGATAAGCATCATTTTTCTCACTAGTCTCTAAGGTCTATATAGACAAAGACCTTTTCTACTTTGTTTACTACATTATCTCCAATATCTACCTGAGTTTCTAACATACAGACACACAGTAAATATTGTTAAATATCATAAATGCATTCTTGCAAATTAATGCATATTATACATTCAGGAACTTCATCTTTTTATAGTTCTAAATATTCATTTACAAAATAGAGAATTGAATCAGATCAATTTTACAACGCTGGACTTAAAACTACTGAGGGGAGATGGTAAGTGACTCAGGAGAGGTGATTTTGTATTTCAAACTCAATACTGTTAAATAAAATAAATATTATTTAAAGTTGTCAATAAAATATATAAATATAAAGCAAGGCTAGATATTTTTGTTTTAAAAAATTATACTCAATGAAACTAAAACTGCTAAGTCATCTTTGATTAAATCAGTCTCTTTTCCCAAGAGGCCATGCGCTCCAAGTATAAGGAGGACACGGCTTCTGATCTTTTAATATCCATTTAGAAGCTTTATATCTGTTTAAACATTTATAATACATGAAATCTACATATCAGATGCTACATAAAAAGATAAATCCCTACTATGTAAAAATATTTGATTGGTTGGGATAATGTAATAAGGAAAAGCTTACTAGCACAGTGATTTTAAATTTATTACTAATTTATCCAGAGTTTTATTTCAAAATCACTCAAATACTGAGATCAATACAAATTAATTTCAGTGGATTTACTGAAAATAGTTTCATGGCACAAATTTATTGTCAAATGTATGACTAGCGGAGTAAAAAATGAAATTATGAGCCATAATCCGGGTGAGAGTCAAAGCATTAAAAGCTGACTGGCTTGACATGTTCCCAATAAAAGAGAATGCAATAAATCATATTCAACATTAAATATTAATAAGTAGCACCTATGTAATTTTTAATAGGAAAGTAATTTGATAGGAAAGTAATTTTTGATAGGAAAGTTATTATAATAGGTGAATATTTCTTGATAATACTGATAAAATCATTTTTTCAAATGCTTTGTATGTTTAAATAATTTTCAGTCACTTTTTGCGATTTGCATATTAAATAAACATGCATGGAGTCTAATCTCTATTTAGAGAAAATTTCAAAGAAATAGAACAATTTTCTAGTGTACATAAACAACATAAATAGTATAACTGAATAATTAAGGCTAAGTTTCAATTTAGTTGCTTTTTTTCCTTAATTTTGTCTTAAAACATACTTGTGGAGTTTCCTGTCCTTTGCAATTCAATTTCTTCTCACTTTTTGTACATGTAGGAAGCCACTTACTTGGAATCTACTTTTGTTTTTTCTTTCTGGTGCGGGGGATCAAACTTGTGCTTGCTAGGTGAGCACTCTAACCACTGAATTAAATCTCCAGCCTCTGGAATTTACATTTTTAGCTTTTAAGTATCTCCATTTCTTCCCACTGGAAGATACAGAAATTATACACAGCTTTTAAATCACGGACTTAAAGAAAATTACCTTTGAGCCTTTTTATTCCCCCTGACTTGGAAAAATAATAGTTTATACTTCAAGGTAAAATTTACAGATTAATTGAGATAATTCATGTGAAACAGAGTGATATTAATTGTATTTTTATTATTATCTGTAGTTTTTGTTTTTCTCATGAAATAATATTAAGTAAAATATTAAGCTTACAACTTCCAGCAAAACAAAAATGGAATGAAGACAGAATTTCTTATGCCCCCTGAAATGTGCATTTTAATTTTCTTCTGTTTCTCCAGGTAGTCAACACAAAATAAGAAAATATAGCTAGTTACACAATTTCCTGTATCCACGAGAAAGCTGTATGCGTTAGTAAGAAGCACACATCTGAAATACTGATGTTTTAATTTCCTTTGTGAAATTTTAGTAAATGAATAGTAAGATCTGTTTTTACTTGTATCAGCATAATTTGAGGTGATTAATACTTCAGAACTCACAAGGCAAAATCAGTTCTGTGGGGCTCAGGACAACGGACGGGCTGTAGGATGCGAAGTGTAAGGATGGAGACTTATTTCTTCATCTACGCTTGGCCTCACCTGTCCCCAGCTACGAAACTTACCTTAAACAGATGCAGAGTAAAAGGCTTTCTGGGAAACTGATCGTTTAAATTAACTCATTGTCTCAGAAAATTTGAGAAATGGAATGAGATTATTTACATTAATTTTTACCATGTTAGTAGCCAAGTTTTGCAGTAGAATCTCAGGAACATAATCTTCTTCAGAATAGCAAGGTAAATTTCTTACACCTGGAAGAACCTTGCATGGAAATATTATATCCTCTTAGGGAACGGGGGCCTTGGAAAGCCCAAAACCCCATTTGGTGTGATGTTGCACTGTTCCCAATATTTGTGATTGTCTAGGTAGTTGTATATTTAATAAAAGTTTGCATTTTTTTGGACTGAACCCAGGGTTTAGATGTAGACTGCAAGCACTCTACTTCTAAGCTACATCTCCAGGTGTCATTTATTTATTTATTTATTTTTCATTTTGAGCTCAGATCTTGGTAATTTGCTCAATTTTTCCTCACACTTGCAATCCTCTTGGTTCATCCTTCGAGTAGGTGTATTTACAGGGGTGCATCACCATGCTCAGCTCTACATTATTTATTCACATTTCATTGTTGATATCTTGCCATGAATCTTTACAACTGTCTCAAAGCCCAGGGTCAGGAGATAGATTTATACAAATACTCAGAGTCTAAGTATTAGACTGGTAACAAAAATTAGACTAGAATGCTGGGATTGCATCCAGAATATCTAAACGATGAACCTATAAATATTTACCAACGATAAAAACTTTCTGCAGAATACTAACTTTAATTCCCATAGTTCGAGATAGTTTGGCATTCTAGATTGAATGCAAATTGTACTTCAAAATGACGGAATGTACATTTCTCCTCTGGATTCTGTATTCCATTGTCTTTAACAAAGAACAGATGTCTCAGAGTTTATAACAAAGACTGAAATCAACAAGTGCTGGACAAGAATTCTGGTAAGAGGACAGGAATTAAAACTGTAGGTTCTTATGCTTTTGTATATAAATATTTATGGTATAGCTATTAGAAATACAGGTGGGTCATGATATCCTCTTGGAAATGGTAGTTTGCAGTGTGTAAAATTTACAAGGGCTAAGAAGTTCCCTGATTCTGGCTAACTCAAATCTCCCCTTAGAAGGGAAAGGAAAGAAAGGGCCGAGTAGAGAGTAAGTAAATGAAAAATCCCAGTCTGAGAATACTCTTAGCTGTGTCTTACTATGTATGACTCCTAATCATTGTTTTTAAGTAAGGTATGAACATGCATTTAATGACTTGAAAACTAATTTATATGTACACATGTGAACACACAAACAGTAATATATATTTTGTTCTGTACAAACTGTCTGTAGAGGTACAGGATATTGGAATCAATTTCGTATTTGGACTGCATTCTTTCTGGTTGTAGTCAGTGATAAGTAATACATAGAATTTTTATTGCTAAAATGTATACAACATGAATTTTTTTCTATAAATTCTTTTTGAACGATACAAGTGAACTTGTTAAAAACTGGAGAGTTAGGAAGATTCTAAAGTGAATGTATGACTAACGTGTCATAATGGTTGCCAAGAGTTATCCATGATTATAAAATATACATCTAGGGGAATGGGAAAAAAAGAAGCAGCAAGATATATCCTATACATGTACAAATCTGCTATGATGAATGTTATCACTATGTGTATCTAAAATGTAACATTAAAATACAATTTTAAAAAAGATGAAAGGCAAAAAAAAATACATCTAACCATATGACAATCAACGAGCTAACTAACTTTCTTCCTTCAGGGATGGTAATATTTAGGGGAAGATATTTTGCTGCATTAGAGCCAAAAGAGATTAAGTGGAAGATGCTGGAAATATGCCAAGAGTTTCCAATTCTAAGACCTTGGGAAAATAATTTTCCTTTTTCCTCATTCCCATGAGGTGTTTTCTAACTAACCATAGTTCTTACTGAGCAGACTTAGAAAGGAAAAGGGCACAAGTCCCTGAGTTCGATCCCCAGTACCCAAAAAGAAAAAAACCAAAGGAAAAATGTCTATACCAGTCAGATGTCTGTACCCAATCACTGTTACCCAACTACTTTTACTTCTTTAGTAACATTTGCCTAGGAAATGAAGTTATGTTGAGAGAACAATACAAATAGAAGGAAATTTATTATATATAAAATATTATTAAAGATTTGAAAGTATCAAACACTCAGATGTTCTAACATCAGAATTGGTACCTATTAGCAGAAGAAGAACCTATAGATCCAAAACAGAATGGTAAGGTCTGGAGAGTAATCCAGGGAATAGTTCAATTATTCAAATATAATGGATCAGAATGAAAGGAACGTTATGTTCATTTATGAATAGAAGACATAAAAACACTGAACAAAAGTTCACACGTAGGTGAAACACATATAGAAATTTTGTATATAATACATGTGTCTTGAATTAGAGGTAAGGTATACTATTAGAACTTGTTTATGGTCTTGATAAATGTGAAGTTTCAACACCTTTTCACATACAGTTGATAGCAGGATGTACATCAAGATTTCAATTTTAGTATGAAAACATAAATTTCCAAGAAGAGATAAAGAATTCAGTGTAAAAATGAAATAATAAATGTACCAGAAAAATGTATATATTCATTTATAAAGTTGGAATATAGAAGGGTTTTTCAGTCATACTTCTTCAATATGTAGATTCCATAAAAGAAAATACTGAGAAACTTGGCTATACCAAAATCAAATACTTCTGGAGGCAAATAAAAGAAAAAGACACCATAAGCAAAATCAAGAAGCGATAAACTAGGAAAAATATATTCTTAACTGATGTACCAGGGTTAATCTTCCCAGTTCTGTCACGCTTTGGCCTACACGTGCCTCATAATACATGTGCTGAAATCTTAATCCCGAAATGGAAATCGGGTCCTTGTAGAAGGGGTTGAAGTCTGGAGGGCCCCACCACTGTGAATGAATTAATGCCGTTTAAAAAAGGGCTTTGGGGAAGGAGTCTGCCTTTCTTTCTCGTCTCACTTCCTGCCATATGAGAACACAGTGTCTTTCTCCTCTACCAGGAAGAAGAGCGCTCAAGGCACTGATTTGATAGTAGAAAGAAGCTGGCACAGAACACCAAACCTGCTGATGCCTTCATATCTAATAATCCTTAGCTCCCAGAATTATTCAGAAATAGATAATTTCTGTTCTTTCTAAGTGACTAGTTTTAGGTATTTTGTTATAGCAGCATAAAGGGACTATGGCAGGAATTGGTACCAGGGGAGTTAAAAATATTATTTCTGTGGACCAGTCGAGTTTGCAGGAGATTATGTTAACCTGGAAACCTTCAAGCTAGAACCTGTATTGACAGGTAGAGAATTACTGGAATTTACAATCAATCTAGAATATCTTCTTATTGTTCTCTATTAGTCTTCTATTCCAAGTGATATCATTTTGTTGTTGTTGTTGTTGTTGGAAAATGTATTAAAAGTTGAAACCTAGACTCCCAAAGGATAACAGTGGTTTCCTAAAGTGTAAGTTTAGGAAAATTGCTCTGTTTTGTAATTTTTTTTTTTTTTTTGAGACAGGGTCTTGCTATGTAGTTCAGGCTGGTTTTGAGCTCACTATGTAGGCTGGGCTGTGTACAACTCACAGCAATCCTCCTGCCTCAGCTTCCCAAGTGTCCCAAGTGCTAGGATTACAGGCTTGCGCCACCACTCCTGCCTGTTTTGTGATTTCTTTATGCCATGCTGTGTTGGAAAGAACCACCTCCTAGTCACACTGCTGCCGAAGGAAAGATCTTCCAATTTCAACAGTATGCAAAAGCCATGCACATGTACCTAGCACTGGACAGATGAATTCAGACAGAATTTTATCAGCCGATCGTATTCATGGCTCCAGAGGGAGGCAGGCATTTCGCACAGGCCGTGGGAAGGTGCACTCAGAGGAACCATCAGAGACTAGACAGACAGGATTTACTGTAACAAGTGGGTGGGGTGCTCCGGTCGTGCAAGAGGACATGAACTTATTTGAAGAATGATGCATATGTGAAGGTCTTTAGGTTGAGGACAGGGTGAAGCGTGGCCCGTCTGGCTACTAGGGAAATTAGCTGCGTTGGAAATATTAATGAAGAAAGCAAGAAGATTCAAATTTAGCAAGAAGACTCATATTTAGGGCTTTGGTGGCCTTGTGACCTCAAAATGTCAAAGCAGCACATGCAATTGTAAGCTTTCTAGTACTTTGAACCATTGTCAAGAGTATGTTAAGGGTTTTCTGTTTGTTTGAGCTCCATCTCACACTCGTTCTGCTTTTTCTCCTTTGTAAGTTCCAGAGACAGCTCATTCTATTACGTCAAATATTCAGTGTCTCACAGTGAAAGATCTTATGCAGTATTACGTACTTCCAGAGCTTGAAATACTTAGAAAGATGAAATAACACAATAAAACAATAAAATAGCACAATGAGATAATAAAATAATTATATTGATGCACAAACATTTTAAGAGATGTGCTCTGTAATGTGATAGTCTGGAAAGGGAACAAAGAAGTAGTGTAGAAAATTTTGGTTCTGATTTTCATTCTTTTGGAAGTAATTTTAAAGTTCCAATTTTCAATTTTGCCAGTGAAAAATAGTACAGTGAAACAGGATGATTTTTATTTCTTTCCTGTGTCTAGTATTATTGTATCTAAATTTATGCCTTAAAAATATTTGGCCAACTTTCATGAATATTTTGTTTTGGATCCATTAAAAATGGCCCACAGATAGTGAAATGGGCTCCTATCAGTAGATAATTGCGTCTGCCAGCTGACAGAAAAAGAGAGAAGCCATCGGCAAATGCCAGCACAGAAGCATTTTGCAGATATTCACCTTGATAATTATGCACTATCTCATTTATACACATTATAAAACTCATTGCAAGCATCATAATATTTACTGCATGTTTATAAACACCTCATCTTAAAAACCACTTATGTTTATAATATCCTTTTGCATAAAAGTTGTGCAGATGAAGTGTTGCAACTGCTCTTTCAGAGTTTTGGCCATTATATGAATAAGTTTTGAAGCGAAGAATCTCCTCTTTGTGGTGAGTATATTTATTCTAAGTTTATTGAATACCAAAATGAGAGAGACTGGGTAACCGCAGCAAAAATAAAGGTAATCAGTTGCCTTATTTTCTTTTCCTTAATCCTCTGGGATTCAAAAGCACATATATAAAGATCTCGCTTTGGCAGAAAGGACGAATGAAACGAAATGGAACTGGAAACTACCGCAGGCAAGAGGCAGAGTGTGTGAATGTTCCTCTCCTGTGAGGTTTGGGGTTTTCCTGAACGCAGAATTTGGAGTGTGTGACAGAGTTGAATTGTGAGTGGTGCGCTCAGGAGTAATTTTTCTCTCATCCAGGGATAGTACCTGTTTGGGAGGTAATTTTTTGAACTATTAGAGGACATAGGGTGGAGCTTATGTAGAATAAGAAAAGCTTACAGATAACCCAAAGTTGAGATGTGAGCAATGATAAAGGCTCTTCTGTTTTACTAAGTAACTCAACCACTCTTATCAGAGGAGAAATGGGAAAAAATAGCAAAATTTTTCTATGGGGAATAAAAGTCATGAATTTACCTGAAGCTTTCCTTTCAGCCATCGTCCTGGTTGTCCGTCATTACAAATAGGCAAAGAATGAATTCAGAACAGGAAACAGTATCACCTTTATGCCTAAATTGAAGCACTAAGAAAATAATCTTAGTAAAATCAGGTGCAATTGAGCATCTACGTACACATCAGTTAAGGTCCTAGCTAGATGCTATGCCATTTTACTCCCGGGGCCATGTAATCAAATGTTCCATGAAAGTAAAGTCTATTTGTGGCCTATTGAATGAAATCGAATTTTTGGCTTTTGTTATTTTGCTACTTTCTTAGGGGAGTAGTCTAAATTTTCTTTATTTTACTACTTTATTTTACTATTCATTGTTAAAATGAGAATAAAAATATTTCACTAGCAGGATGCAATTTGAAGTTAGTGATTATTCAGTTTTGTTTACCTAATATTGAAAAAAAGTGGTGAAACATAAAAAGTAAGCAATGTTCACTTTTATTCTTAAACCTTCTTATAATTAATTATCATAGTGTCCATGTCTTTATTATCAGCTTGCCAATACTTCCAATCCATAAAGTCTCATTTATTATATGATCTTCCACAAGCACTTATTAATTTTTCACATCCAAGTCAATATATTTCCTTTGAAGCCAGTAGCATTTTATATGTCTCACATCTTGATTACTTTATTCTTCCTAGAATTAATTTTGTGTGTGCATGTGTATGTACATGTATATGTGTATGGTTTATAACTAACAATAATTAAAATAATTTGTTCTTTTAAATATAATGTGGAATGCTTACTGGCAACCTTGTGTTAGATTCTTTAAACACATCCTTAGACAAAATACACAAATCCTTTGCTTTGTACATTATGTTATATAGACCAGCATAAAGAATGGTTTACAATTTTACAAGACAATTTTATTGAAATAAGTAAAAATAAAACTGTGTAAACCAAATGGCACTGAAGTTTGCAGAGTAACATAGATAATCAGGACAGGACACAATGAGAAGGTGACATCTTTTAGAAGGTTTAATGGTAATTAAAGAAATGATCTTTGGAGTTCTGGGGTTAAAGAAGTTAGCAAGAGTATTGTTGGCAAAAAACGTGTACAAAAGTGCCAAGCAGAATTAGGGCAGGCAAATCCGAGTGGTAGAGAAGAAATCAATGCCCTGGAGTAGGCTGCGCTTGAGAACTGGAGGGATTAGGTCATAGGGCGATCTATGGTTCCTTTAAAGTATTGTTGCCTTTTACTCCAGGTGAATTATGGAGACATAGCAGGACTTTAAGCAGGGAAATAACATGATTTGCCTTGTTTTAATGGGCTCTCAATATTGCTATTGTATCGAGCCCAGTTTAGCTGTGCCAGGAACAGAAGAATAGTATTATCTCAAATCAGAAAGTAGCTGTGGAAGTAGTGAGATGCTACTGTATTCCAGGGAAATTTTCAGTGAGTAGGCTTGGAGGAGAATATAAAAAGCTCAGTTTGCTTGGGGTTGGGAATTTAGCTCAGTGGTTAGAATGTTTGCCTAGCAAGCACAAGGCCCTGAGTTCGAACCCTAGCAACGGAAAAAAAAAAAAAAAAAAAGCTTGATTTTGCAAAGTGTTTTTGGTGCCGGGGATCGAACTCAGGGCCTTGTGCTTGGCTAGGCAAGCGCTCTAACCGCTGAGCTGAATCCACAGCCATTTTGCAAAGTGTTGATGTGATTTCCGTGAGACATCCTGCACATATGCTGAGCAGGATGCATATTTTCACTAGTTGTTTTACACATAATCATTTATTATGGAAGAGATAGCTACATAACACATAAAAATATCACAACTTTTTAAATATAATGGATATTATTTGATTAGAAGAAAAATTAAGACCTACCCTCAAACAGTTGATTTAATATTTTAAATCTAAGAATTAATATTTTTATTAGTTTTCTGATTCTTTGATAAGGGTTTTACCAAAGTTTGCGATCTATTAGAAAATAAGAATATACAAAATTAAAACTGCATAGTCCCTTCTATGTAATTGTGAAAACATGACATTTTTTCACTATGACAGTTTTAAACTATACTTATGTTGACTTTCTGGATGAATGTTAGGTATCTTGAAAATTAGCACAGCAAATCAGACACACAGAGATAATGGTTTTGCCAGCCCAGAAAATATATGCAATGCTCATATGCCTGAGTACGCCTTTATTCTTTTCATGATTTATCTTGGAAATGTAGGTTGACAGTTTTATGTATGGAATGCAAATCTGGCTCACTTTATCAATTTCATGCATATTAATATGTATGTACGGTAATTTTTGTTGCTTGTGGAGTAGTTTTTAGTCACTACTTCAATTCCATGCAATTTAATAGGTGAATCCTGGAATGTACACATTTCATGGGTTTGTTTTTATTGAGCTAGTAAAATGTGGAAATTTGCTAGTAGTTGTCATTCTTTTATGATATTCTGATACAAGATCAGAAAACAACAGGTAAGTGCATTATCATATATATATACATGCATAATATATTTACAGATGTAAATGTTATTTCTATTTGTGGAAACTCAATAACTATTGAGGTATTGGGGAAGAGTAATTGATATAAAATGAAGGCACACATTTTCATAAAGTTGCAGAAATTATCTGAATTATGGTAATTATGATCCACCAAGTGATTCTTAGCTTTCTAATATAATTATGAGAGAAAACAAAACTTCATAATCTCTAATTATTCTTCCCACATGTCAAATATTATTGTCAGCTAGAATTGGTTATGAAGGGGAAGTAGCTTCCTTCCATTTTATTGCCATAGTTTTTCCTCAGCAACATACGTCAAGAATCTGAGTTTGTGCTTTGCAGTAAAAAAAAAAAAAAAAAAAAAAAAAAAAAAAAAAAAAAAAAAAAAAAAAAAAAAAAAAAAAAAAAAAAAAAAAAAAAAAAAATTGCATTTCATTCCAAAAGCTAATCACTGGTTATTTGGGTGACTAATTCTGAACAGATCTTGAAAACTTTGTTAAGTCTCAGTTTCTCTCACCATGAATAACATCAAATATTTCATACCTTATAATTTCATTAATAATTGGCAAAACAGAAGTAAGGTATTTATTAATCGTTTGGACATTTGTTAATCTTTTTTGACACTATCAATTCTCAGCATGATTTATATTATCACCATACAAATAATATTGAAACTATTTTCCCTCTTTCTAAACAATAGTTCTTCCTATAAAATACATAGATTCTGTATTAAAAAAACCTTACATTTAAAAGTATTTCCGGGTGTGCTGGTGCTTACCCATAATTCCAGCACTGGGGAGGTTGAAGCAGGAGGCTCTCCTTGAGTTTGCGGCCAGCCTGGGCATGGAGTGAGTTCCAGGACAGCCTGGACTACATGGTGAGACCCCGTATCAAAAAAAACAAATAAATAAATAAATAAATGAATGAATGAATAAAAATATCATTTATTTGTCTTGTATTTTCTGTAATTACACTGATCTGTATTTATATGTGTATAAATACATTCCAGTTTCTTAATTAAAAACCACAATAAAAGACTCAGCCTCCTTCTCCTAACCTTTCTCCTGTACCCTCCTTCCACTGCCACTTTCTGCTGCTCCACGCTGGCCTGCCAAAATTGAAAAATTGGTATGTTCAATTTTCTTTATTCTCTGTATTCCTACCCATGTCTCATTGCTTTCTAGTCTGTATTTGGCCACATCTCTCTCTTAAAATTGATCTGACTGACTATACAATAATCTTAGGTTTTAAGTGCAATAAGCGCCCTTCTAATTTTCCTTGCCTATGTCAGTAGACTTTGGCAGAATGGACTAGTTCCCATCTTCAGTATCTCTTCCAATGACATCACTGTCATAGTTCTCAGTGTTGTCCTCAGACTTTGTTTTATCCTTCGAAGCTCTATGTTAGGTGTTCTTCTTACGGGTTTGTGGGTGCTGGATCTCCTTCTAGAGGTGATTTCTAGGTTCTTTCTGTCCTGAGCAAAGAATTGGTCAAGACAAACACAAAGGGTAATAAAGTTTTACATTTATTGAAGGTAGGAACAAACAGGCTCTGCAGAGCGCGTTTGGGCCAAGTAAAAAGTGGAAAAAAAATAAGTATACTCTATGGGCGAGAGTGGGCTACGGCGAAGCGACAGATAGCTGGAGTTCAGGGGCAGCTGTGGATTTTTTATATTTCCCACTCTGGCATCCTGTCCCTGTCATCCTACGGAAAACCCGCTCCAGTTCTCAGAGGTGCACCTGGCGGGCTTTGGGACTGTCCTGCTTGTGTGTGGGGATTTCCTAATGAACAAGTTCCACCCACTCCCCATACTGGTCTGTTACACACTGCCCTCCTGGGATTTTGTAATTGGCAGGTCACGCTTGCTTTTAGCAAAGCCCTAACCTCCTTGCTCTGGTTTTTAAGGAAATCCTCATGTCATCAACAAAGTTCATATTTTTTGAATCCTTCTAGTTTCTCAGTTAATTCTAGAGCAAACACAACATGCAACTCATGTAAGCAACAACAACTCTTTTATTGTTCTGGCTCCTAAAGTAGAATGCCAGTTTGATTTCTTTCCTTACTCCTTAGATCTGATACGGTACATCAATGAGTTTTGCCTTATTTGCACTTTAAGTAAATACTGAATCTGACAGCTTCTCCATTTCCACTATCATTGTCTCCACTAGGACCCTGCAAAATAGTTGATTTTTTCTCCATTCGTTACAAAATAAACAAATTAAGTACAACATGTACCATCATTAGACTTGTTATATCACGATAAATGTTGTGGAGACAAAGGAAGTAAGGAGGAATAAGAATGTTCTAGAAGTGAATATGATTTCAATTTCCTGTAAGAAACTACACGAAAAGCAAGTATATAAAGGACTGTTCATAATATGCACTATTGCAAAGAAATTTGCTTAAATAATTCAAGCTGCTTGAAATTCTATAAACTAAGTTAAATAACTCGAGGACCTGACAAAATATAATTCAATGTAAAGGTTGATTTATAAAAATACATATAAGCATAAATGTTAAATGCGCTTGTCTTTTTTCTAAGTTTCATCAGAAATCAGTGAACTAGGCTAATAAGAAATCCTCAAGATAGTTTCTACCTACGATGATCCTAAAATATTGTGTAGGGAAAAAAATCTATCAGTATCAGCCCATAAAATACCTGGAGCCATATGAGGGCAGGGAAAATATGCAGTGTGATGCTGAAAATACCTGCGGTGGGAGGGCTGCTTTAGAGATGAGAAGCTGCTGGGGTGTTGTGGGTTTCCTCAAACCTCCTGTGGTAAGGCAGCGCTTCCTTCCAATTCAAGCTCCATGAGAACAACTTTCAAATGAGCCAAGTCTGTCTTCAAGCCTGAAAAGTCAAAGTGCAAGAAGCCAGGGCAAGGTCTAATGTAGCCCTGAAGAAGCGGGGGGTGTGGTGGGGGGGTGCTTGTCCTCGCTGCCAGGCGGAGTATCGACTTCTATGTACTAGACCTTATACTAACAGAGAGGCCAGCAGCAAGCCCTCTCTCCGAGACCCTTTCCAAGAGGCCTGTGGACCAGCAGCGAGGTGGCCTTCACTAGACAGACTGAAACCCGGCACGGCCTGCGGGTTCTGGGGCTGAGAGTGGTGTGGACATAGAGAAGCATAATATAAATTCTAACTTAATTCGAATAATTAACCTCTTTCAAGTTAATTGGAAGGAATGCCGTGAACTACTTTTAGAGTTCTAGGCAGCTATGTGATTCTGGATGAAGGTCAACAAAAAGAGCTTTTAGTACACACTGGGTTCAAATGACGCCAGTGCTACCTTACTGCCTTCCCTGACAAGTGAGACGTTTCTGACCCTTCTCTCTCTCCCAGCTCCTCTTGTCCCAAAGACAGCAGACCTTCTAAAGAGCCAGAGCGTAGGACGAGGGTCTCTGATAGTCTATCAGCAGAGGAGATAGAAAGAGTAGACTTGAAAGAGGTTAATTATTCGAATTAAGTTAGAATTTATATTATCTGAAAGGAACCAGAAACCTGTATCTTCCTGAAATTTCGATCAGAGTCGGAGAAGAAAAGAATCCATAGAATGCACTGAAATGGTAAATTGTGAGGAAGAATAAAATTCTCACTTATTTCCTTCTACCACATCCAATTTTTCAACAAAGTGAACATATGCAGCTTTACAAAATTCATTAAATTATTCATTGGGATATAATTGTTTCTATTGGGAATTTTGTTGATTAAATTTATTTGCTATTTTATCTAAAATTAGAGATCAGTTAATTTAATAGGAACAATTTGGAGAATTAGCTTCAGTGATACCATGAGAGATAATAGTGAATGACTTTGAAATTGAAAAAATAAAACATATTGCTGGGCATTCTGTCCAGTTCTCTTCAGTGTTTTAAGCTTTGTTTCCACCCTAAATCAGGGATAACAAATAGCAACAGAAATGATTGTTCTTATAAGCAGTGCAAAAGGAATTTTCCGCAGTAGAAGTGGTATTGATTTCTTTCTCTTCTCTCCCAAAAAAGTTAGTTTTCTATTTATTTAATCAAGTTCATGTCAACATTCCTGATTTCCTCCTATGTCTCAGTCTTTCAATTCTCCCTGGAAATGTTTTTAAATATGTGACTAGTTCCTTCATTAAATGATGAATAAAAAGTTTTGATGTGAGTATGTATTCTTAGTTCCTTAATTCTTTGAAACCTTGGAGGGTTCGTAGAGGTGCACAGGTGAGTCACACGGCAGAGCAGGTGCCCAGCAAACACGGTTCATACTGATTTTTATGTTTCTTTGTTGGTGCTTTCTTGGCTCCTTGAGTGGCAAGAGAATTTTAATTAAGCTGACTTTGTGTTTCTTTTATTTTTCTTTTCCGTCGATTAATTTTTTTTGTTTGTTGGTTTTTCTTTTCATGTAAAAATTAGTCTCCACTGCTGACAGCAATGTTTGGAGATTTTGGTTTTGTGATCTATTTAGTGATCTTGTCCGTGATCGCTAATCAATTTCACTGATGAATTTAGAAGCTCTGTGAATACTCTTTGTATCTTTCTGTCTATTTGTCTGTAATTTTCAACACATAGACAAAAAGAGAGAACTTCATCTCTCACTGTGTGAATGTGAAATGTTTTATTATTTCTTTAGGATGTTAATAATAACCTAAATTATAATGTATTTTAAATGATGAGACTTCTTGTATGATCGACTCAGAGACAAATAAGGATTTATGTAAATGGAGTATTCATAAAATTCTCAGAAACTAAGGATATTAACATGTTAATAGTTTAGATGCTCTAAAAATGAAGATTTCTTATGTAAAATAACACAAAAAGATATGAAGATAAAAAATTCACATAATCAGGAGACTTTGACAATTAAACTAGTTGAGTAATATTTTATAGCATACTATTTATCTGTTCTATGACATTACTCTTGAGTGGAAAGAAACATACTTTATGCTAACTGGGTTTGTTTTTCCAAACTTTTACAGGTTTACTGATCAAATAAGGTAGTAATTACTTATGTATAGTGCTTAAGATAAATAAACTTTTAAATATGTTGATTCATAGTGAGTCATTATTTTATCAAAGTTTTTATTTCTATAGTAATTAAATTTTATTATATGTCAGCTTTAAGACAATTTCTAATCTAAATAATTTAAAACCTCAATCTGATACTACACTAAGTTATTAATGGATACTCTTGTATATCTAACCAAATTTCAGATAAATTAAAATTACAAAAGCATGGCTATTAAGCATGAATTTTATGTGTTTTTAAGCTTAAATTTGATATTTTAAAGAGACTATAGCTTTGGGTCATGAATCTATAAATGAGACATACATGGTCTCAGCAAGTTTTATTACATGCATTCATACTGGTAATACTTGTGTAAAGCCGACACTTCTAATTTATGCAGCCCTCTGCTCTTTCTATGTAATAAAAGTTACTTTGGTCAAAAGCTACTATTAACAAACTGTGTGAACTATACTAGCAGCATTGGTGACAAAAGAATACAATTGTGTGTGTACCTTTGTTTATCACAGAAAATGTGTAGGTTTTACTTGAGTTCTCAGCAATTATTAGATATAATCTCTGAAACTTTTGTACTCTCAAGGACCCCAGAGAGCCTGTTTTTTACTATATTTGAAATTGAAACTGACATTTTAACATATAGATTCATTTGAAGACAGAGATAATGAAAACTGCTATATTTTAATTTGAAATCTTAGTATTGTTAAGCACATTGCTTGATCTCTTAGACCTCTTGCAGATCTCTTAGACCTGCAAGAACTACTGTCCTGATCAGAGTAAAGTGTCCAGTGCACCTTAGAAATTAACAAGCACGATGAACGGTACCTTCAGAAAGTTTACTTTAATTGCCCTAATTAAAATACCTACCTTCTGAAAAGTGCATAAGACAGATGTTAAAATTCTAATGATAGTCACAAAATTGGTACAGATTTCCTGCCTTGGTTTCTAATTAGTGCCTTAAGTAATAATGGGAAGAGTTTTTTTTTTTTTATCAGACTAATTTTTGTGGCTTATAATTTGAATTTACATTACTCTTTATTACTTTGAAAGTAAAACAAAATCATTTCCTATTTTTTATAATAGAAACAGTTCCTTATAATTGTACTATCTTCTATGCATATGTGTTATTGTCACTTTGATTAAATACTTAACCAATTACTGTTTCTCAGGCACCTGTCAATCTCTGTAATCAAGTGCCTAAGTCTTTGATAATGTGTCAATGCTTTTGATTTTGGCCTTTACAAAGCAACACTCTAGCTGCAATAAAATTCACACCAAATTTTCTTTGAGATTTTTCCGAATGGATCCTAAAAATTCGTGTGATACGTTTTCGGCGATAAGCAGAAGTACCCATGCAATTGTGTTCCTTTCTCACCTTTGCTGCCGCTGTAGTGCTAGTATAGCTTACACACGTACATTAGTAATAGCTTTTATCCCAAGTTATTAAGTTGTATTTCACAGAAAAAGCAAGGGACTGGTTAAATAAAAGCTGTTTTACACAAATATTATCATTATGAATGTAGGTAATAAAAATTTTCTCAGCCCACGTATTTTTTTCTTTTTCTATTTATTTATATATCTATTTATTTATTTGTAGATTTAAAAATTTTATTTTAATGGTACATTTTAGATGTACTTAGTGGTAACATTCATCCTGGGGAATTTGTACCAGTACATGACATATCTTGCTGCTTTGTTTTCCCATTCCCCTCCCCTCCCTTTTTTATACAGAAACAGATACAGAAATCATTACCTTTGCTAATGGGTTACTATTGCAAGTGTTACATAGAAAATTGTTACAGCAGAAGATATGCTTGGCTTTCCCTAAATTAACTTTGTGTAGGTAAATAAGCATTTCCAAAGTTGCTGCTTTAGGGGAAAACTCTAAAATTTGTCAGTGCGCTTACTTGCCACATTATGAATTCACTCTCAGGGAAAGCACTGAGCAAAACCCTAAAGAATAAATATGTGCTAAACTGCAGTGTAGACTTTACACTTTTCCTTCCTATTTATAGTAATAAACTAACCACAGCCAAAATTGATCCTTTATTATTTACCTTTAATTTACATTTTCTTGAAAGCTTTGCTACAAGCCTTTGTGTTTGCAATAAAAAAAGGCTTTTCAGAGTTTGTAGGAAGGTATTGTACCCGGCATTTCAAAATACAGAATTCTGAGTGGACAGTCCATATGTGACTTTCAGACCATACTGTCTGAAAGATTCCCAGAAGTCATTTCAATCTGGAAATACAGCTGCACTAAAGTAGATGAGTAACCCAGAATCCAGAGAAAAAACGAATTCCATAATATTGAGGGAAATGCTGGAGGAATTACATTGTGGTTATTTATTTGGAATATTGTTGACATAGTTTTAATGTTCAATTTTCAGATTTATAGGGAAGTCCTTTCTCTTTCTTTTCTCAAGTTATTTTAATCTACAATAATTTAATGAACTCTACATTTATACAGTGAATCAAAACATTTTAAAGTATATCTGGCTCTAATTGACCTTCCAGAATTTATAAAATATTATTTTTCATGGCAAAAGAAGTAGGTTGCATAGTTGCCATAAGAAGATGTGCTGCTTTTTACCCATGCGTGATTGACACCCTGTACATCCGTGGCTATACTGAAGAGTGTCATATTTAAGAACAATGGTCATTGGATCAGATGTGACAAAGTTAGTTTTAAATAACAACGTTCAGCAGAATTCTGCTAGAGGAACTTGCTTATGTTTGGTTTATAGAACTTGGTTTTTTAGATGGTAGAGAAGATAAATTCCTGCTAGTGCAAAAAATGTAGGAAATTTTGAAGACCTCTAGAAAAAAGAATTCACTAAGATTTAGAGGCATCGCAGTTGAATTCCAGTATGTATCATTTCTTGGTAATTATTATAATTTTGATGACCAATAAATGGAGCTATTTAAAAGAACTATCCAAGATTCTTTATGAAAACTCAGACAACAGTGAAATTTGAGATTCACTTTAAGCAATTGATTGGCAAAAGAACACACAAGGAGATCTACAGAGCTAATTAATACTCTTCCTGGACCTACATAAATAAGCAAGCCTAAGGAGCAAAGTTCATTTGCCTGTGATCAGTAATACATTTCTTTGATATTATGATAAGGTAAGAGGACCATTAGAAAATAACTGTAACTGTACAAAGTGAAATAGGCAAACATTGTTACTGGGTGTTCTGTTTAGGACGTACACCAAGATTATTTTTTCTGTCATTAACTTTGAGTTTTTTAAAGAATTATAAGTGATAAAAAACAGAATGATGTAAACAATTCTTGCCAATGTACATGCAGGTGCATTTAGACTACCAGAGATGCAGTTGATTGTCAGCCACCGTGTGGAAGAAGCCAGTGTTTTTGTTTGTTTTTTATCTGTTAGGCAAAATATTTTCAGAGTTCCTGTTTGCTTCCACCTGTCTGTTTTTAGGATGATCCAAATATAACATTTACATGTTCCCTCATTCTTTAATAAATTAAGCCAATTTTTTTACTATATTTAGATGAGCATCATGATTTTAAAAATATACTTTAATATTATTCTCTGTCTTAGTTACTTTTCTCATTGCTGAGACAAACTACCTGACACCCACAAGTTAAGGAGGAAAGGTTTATTGTAGCTTCCAGTTTGTAGAGGTTCGAGTTCATAGTTGGCTGGCTCCAAGACAGGGCAGCATGGCAGAGTGACATTGCAGAGGGGAAAGTTCACAGCAGGCAGGATGCAATAAAGCAGCGAAGTAGCAAGCAATGACAGGAGTCCTCTCTCTGTCTCTTATATTCTATCCAGGCTATATCCCCTTTGGGCAGGCAGTACTCACACCCAAGGTGGGCCTTCTCATTATGCATGCCCAGACCTTTGCCAAACAAATCACTAGGCTAATTTAGTAACCACACATCTTTAATACCAGCATCACCTCTGAAAAGCCCCACCTATGACTGCATGACGCTTTGAGGGGACATTTAGACACAAGCCGTAACATTTTCTGTGTGTTTATCATTTCATTGCCTTTCAACTCTTTTACTGCTATTTCTTCTACTTTTATGTTGTAAGATGTCTTATTCAAGTAGATTTACAAAGTCCTTTCATTTCTAACAACAATTTCATTCTATAGGTACTAGTATGATAATTTACATCTAAGGAAACAAACTTTTCGGATGATGAGTGGGGAAACTGTGATTAAAACTCAAATCTCTTTCCAATGCCCATATCATTAGCATAAGGTGTTACCTTCTCAAAAATTTTAATGATGCTTCAAAATGCAAATGATTGATACCACCATTTATCATCTTGTTCAATATAATGGAATATTGCATAATTATTTAGAGAGCTTGTTTGGAGATTATAGCAGGAGAGCACAGCTACTCATATACCCTTGACCGAGGAAACAAATGATCCTCCTCTTTCCGGGGTGGTCCTCCTCTTCAACCGACCCCGCAGCTTCGGGAGGGCCGCGCGTGGAGCCATGAGGGAGAAAGGGGACACCTGTCCCAGCCAGCCAGATCAGCCGAACAAACCCTGGTGATCAGCGGGGTGACAATGTCGCAGCCAGATCGCTCTCACATCCTGCAATTATTTTGGGCAGCCAGATCGCCCTCAAATCCTGCAATCATTACATTCTGTAATTATTTTGATCAACAAATCAAGATCCAAGTTAAAAGAAAACATTCCAGAGAAAGTTCTCAGTGAGAGGGTGGAAGTTGATATCTAATGTACACATTCTGTGGACAATAAAAAAATACATAAATAACTCTAGAGAATTGGCTGGCGTATCATTCTCAGTAAACGCCTGTAAAATTGGCTGGCTTTGTAACTTCCAACCTTCTAGCAAGCCTATTAACCTTAGCTGGTATTGTTTTGAACAATTTTCAGAGGCAATCATTCTACTTTATCACCAAAAGCCAGAAATCACTTGTTCATTTTTATGTTGTTTTCATTTTTTTTTTTCATAAAAATAGAGTCCTTGATAGAGCTGGCTTTCTTACATACCTCAGCAATATGACTTCCGCATGCTTAGATATGAAGTAGCATTTTGAATGTCTTGCTATAAAAGTCGTTTTCTCCATCTAAATTGCACTGCCTTTGCATTTTGCTTTCTTTTTAAAATTTTCTTTATGCTATAAATTTTCAAGAAATATTTTTGTGAGAACAATACAATGTTACTGCTCTGTCCAGAATTCTATTACCAAATTTCCACTTGCCTTAAGAGATTCACTACTTTGCACTCTACTAAAATAAAAATTTCAGAACAAAATCTTTATTAGGACTCACAATCATTCTGAATCATTTAAATTTTAAATTGTTATATTATCCTTAATGATCAAGTTCAGGTGACCCAGGAGAATCTGCCTTTCTCTCTCCTTTTGTATACAACCAAAAATAGAAATGGATCTAGTTGGGTGCATACCCATGTGGCCTTCAGTCCTTTATTTAACTAGTACTTTACACAGTTGTGAAAATTAATAACTATGCATATTGGCCGAGCCCCACTTGAGAACATAGCGAATTTTGCTTTACACGCTTCCTTCTCTCCTTTTCCTTCATATTAATTTTGGCCAGAATGTCTGAGTACACGTTACCGAAAACACCCTACACATAAACCCACACTTGCTCAGTTCCTATCAACATTAATTCCTTTGCATATTTGACCAAATTGTCTAGATATTCTACTTAAATGTTCCTTTGGAGAAATGGGTTCATGTTTTTGTGCTTCTTGGATATTCTTCTTTGTTTGCCTATTTCATGTTTTTCTGTTTGTTCGCTTGCTCATTAACCCTATATTCAATACTTGAGTCTGTTTGTCTACTCCCTATTTTCGCCTTTATACTATTCATATGATCAATTACTTTAATTTCAAATAGTCTCATCCTATTTGTATCTTGGGGTTTTCAAATGCTTTAGTATTTCTCCAAATTTCTAAGTTAATCTTCCTAAAAATGAGGAAGTCAAAGTTGATTTTATTAACTTCTCTAAGAAATTAATTATTTGAAAATTCTTATTCAGCATCATTCTGGTTTATTACTAATCTCTCTTCAGAAGCAGCACGAGCCGAAAGTGGCCCTGGGGCTACGTCGAGTCACCATCTCGTTCGCTTCTCACATGTTCATATTGCCATCAGGGTAACTTGTTCATTCTCAAACAAAGAATATCACACACCATTTCTCTTCTTTTTCAAAAGCTACTATATATAGCCAATGGAGCAACACTGATCGTTACATTTCCTCTTCTTAGTGTAATCCAACTATATGAATTTCTATGAATTTCTTTTTTTTTTCTTTCTGTTTTTTTTTTTTTTTTTTTTTTTTTTTTTTTTTTTTTTTTTTTTTTTTTTTTTTTTTTTTTTTTTTTTTTTTTTTTTTTTTTTTTTTTTTTTTTTTTTTTTTTTTTTTTTTTTTTTTTTTTTTTTGCGTTTTAGATACAGGATCTGGTATGTAGTTCAGGCTGGCCTTGAACTCACTATGTAACCCAGGCTGGCCTCGCACTTGTGGGGGTCCTCCTGCCTCAGCTTCTGGAATTCTGGGATTGCAGGTATGCACAGCCATGCCCAGAAAATCCAGCTATATGAATTTCTTAAACTTTGTTGTTCACATATATTCTCCAGTTCTGTTCTATTACTTATAAATGATTAACTACTTAACTCAAACCCACCTAGTTTTCAATTTCCATTTTCAGATGTAGCCATGAAAATCTTTCCATTTTTCTCCTCAGTGTTCTCCTTTGTTTGATTTATCAGTTGTATTTTATATGCTGCACAACTGCTCTGTTAAATTGCTCAGACAAATCCAGCACTTCTTCTGTTTGTCATGTAGATTAGAGTTCTAATTTTAAAATTTACATAATACAATTTAATGGAAATTTTTTCTGTGCAGAGATGGCTTATATTAAACCAATGTGTGGACTGAATTTCTTTAGAATTTTATACACATATCTGAATTAGAACCAGTTGAAATCTCTGTATCAATCCTGAATGATGCCGGCACTGAATGCAGTGGCCCCGTAAAGAAGTGGTTGCTAATAGATTTTATTTTACTTATTCATTCTTTCCTTCCTCCTCTTATTCAGTCATTACGTTTTGAACATCAATTCTCTATCAAACCCTTTCAAGTATGTTAGTGTGTGTAAGCATGTGTGTAACTACACATGTATGCATATATATGTGAAAGGATAATACTGTATTTAAAAAGCTTATACTTAATTGGGCCAAAATAAATATAAAATTAACATGTAATGTGATCTCTCTCTCACAGTGAAGGTCTATATTTGTCTCACAGTGAAGGTGGGGGGTAGACGCTGTGGAAGAATGTCCTTCTGAAATTTTGGGATGTAAGCAAAGGAGAGGACTGGATTGTGTTTGAAGGGAGAGAGAACCCTTTCTGTGCAGAGGCAGAGAAGTAGCTGGCAGATGTGGGAAAGGAGTGTGACTTTGTATGAAATAATTGTCCTTCCCTCCTTTTCATCTTTTCTTCCCCCGGAATTTCACAAAAATGTGCCCTTGTCATTCTTCTGGTTTTCAGGGGACTTTTAGATGAGTTTAAGGCCAATGCCAATCCAGTGCTTTGCTTTCCCAAAATGATAGTAGCTGTTAAAACTCAATTGGCAAACAACGTGGTAACCATTTAATTGGATACATGTTCTTATTCTCTACATACACAGGATTTGAGCTAGCCTATCACAGCAGCTTCTGTTTGATAAATGGAGTAGTCATGAAGCAAATTAATGAATGTCTCAATATGCACATTTCTGCACCTTTATCTAGAGTTTCACAGGGACAGCTCTAACTGGTGTGGCTCACAGGAGCTCCCATTCACACACTCAAGAACACATTTATCAGACCCCAGACAGGCAGCCTGCTTTAAGCAGTCAATACACTGCAGGAGAGAAGCTGAAGAGTGAAGTCCTAATTATTCCTGACACAGGCCATTTGAAGGGTGGCTCATGCCGAAATAATGAAAGTTATTTTTCTCGGGAAATTGAAAGACGATACATGAGGTGTCTTCGGGTTTCCACAGAAAGGGAGTTAAATTAGAAACATGGGGCATTTTCTGATGGAGACGGATCATCCTCGAATCATTGCATATCTGCTGGCTAAATAGAGAAATATCTACACATCTTTTCAAAAACAAAAGGGGGAAAAATGTAGCAAATACATTGAGTAATGCTTTTATGGCACCAGCAGCATTGCTCTAGCGAGAAGGCTAATTATAATGGTAGAATTATTTATTATACATCATGCAGATTATTATAATTCTTCAAACTGACATTTTAAACCTTGATATTAAATCTTGCCATGCAAGATTCTTATTTTTAATCCCTTGCAGTATTTCAAAAATTTAGGAATATATATATTTACAGCTTGGTGTAATAATGAATTAAATTATTTTGTATTTTGTATTTTTAAACAATCCTCAACAGAAATTTAATGTAGCTTGTCTTCACATGTAGGTATATGTGTATATACATGTGAAGAGTTATTTCCTAGTAGTGATTATAGTGGATTATAGTGGATAAAATTGTCCCGTGGAATAAGTTCTTTCTAATTATGTCCTTTTTCATAAGAAATGTTTATAAAGTTCACATTTATGAATTCAGACATCTTCCTCCCTCCAAAAAATTCTCCTAATCATCACCTCCTCTATTTTGCTCCATTTTCAACAACATAACAATAGTCTGTCCAAACAGAATTATAAAAGCATTTTCATTTTTAAGGATATCTATGAAGATTACAAAATGCACTTTACATTATAATTTATCATGATGTAACTAGTCTCAGGTTTAACTTACACAGGTAAAATATTTTACAACAATATAAGTAATCTTATGTGACAAATATAAAATAATAAATTATCATGTATTTTCATGTAACACAAGAAAGCACAACTATAAAAAGTCCTGTGTTGGCATCATAATCTGCATTTCTTTTTATTTTATCTCCTAGAAAATAACTACTGATTTTTTTTTCATAAAAATTAAACAAGAGAAAAAAGAGTAAAGGTGCTTCCTTAATTTCATTCAATTAACTTCATTATTGAATCAAGGATGCTAAGGGGATATTTCACCGGACGGCCTAGTGTTGTAAGCATATAAATATCAAAGTTGCTCTTTGTCCTTGTCTTCACTTCTTCAAATAACTCCATAATATTATAGCTGTAAAAAGCGAAGGTTCTGAATCAAATTGAGAGGTGAGCAAAGTTTGCCTACTGAGTTTACCATCTATCAAAAAAAGGTGATTCCTTCTGTAACATTCCAGGGAAGGTATTTCTAACAAGGTTTAAACTATTACTTGATTTGCCATTTCGGTCGAGCTGCAGATGCCATGCTTTTTCCCATCCTGGAGATTAACTTATATTAACTATCAGGATCTGTGATAAAATCCTGATCTGATGTGAATTTGCAGCCGAAGAAAAGAAAACCACCGCAGGAAACTGCCACAGAGGGTACTGAAACTTAATGATATAATTTAAGTGTTACAGCAGTTTGAAAGGACATTAGAGGTCAGAGTTAAACTCCCTCATTTTCAAACGCAGACAGTAGAACAATGAGTTTTAATAACTTGTTCAAGGTCATTTTTAGTTTTTATTGGATACAAATTGCATATTTTATTTAGTTTCAAAGCTCTAAAATGAATAGTGGTGCTTCTCTAAAGTTTTCCACTCCGGGATAAGATTATTCATAATGTGGGTGAGGAGTATGTAACAGAGGTGGTCGTACCTCCCAATTCTATTTCAGGAGAAATAGCAGGTGGCACCTGAGAAATGCAGTGGGTCGATGGACCGACCCAGAAATCTACCTTTCCTCACCTTACAATTCACACTTAAGGGACTCTCTGTGAGAGCTACTGCTCTAGATTAGTGTTTAAATGGTGGTAATGTATATTACAATTAAGAAACTGTTGGACCTCAATCATCACGAGGTAGACGGAAGAAGCAGAGAGAGAGGGGAAGGAGGTGGTGGAGGAGAGGAGAGTAGTGAGTGTACAAGGTGGCAAAGGACTATAGCACGCTCCGTGGCCGCCTATGTTGAGTGGGCGTGGCCTCACGTGCTGAGTGGGCGTGGTTTCGTACGCATAACAAAGAGTATGACTCCTGCATAGTTCATTCAGTTTGGCACACAGTCAGAGCCTGCTTATTTTCAATGAGTGAAATGGAAGACATAATAGTTCTGATTTGGGAATCACTTTAACTATTTTGATAGGATAAGTAAGAGATTTCAAAAGAGGCATGAGGAATTCCTCAGATGGGGTCAAAGAGGAACACAGACAGGCCTTTCTTGCCAGTTTCTCCTATTTAAATCCGGTCTTCTGCTAGTGTAATCACGTTGGCGGTGGAAGAGAGGTCTCGCTTATGTCTCGCATTAAGCGGGATGAAAATTCTGTCCCATTACCCACAGTCCACAAAAGTGCAGTCTGGTTACTTTTGGCTGGGAGCTGAAGGATCAAACCCGCGGCGTAGAGAAAGCAAGCTGTGGTCATAACTCTAATTCGTTGGGCATCAATATTCAGAGTGGGCGCCTTATCATCCTCTTTGCTATCCATCCTCCACTTCCTTCAGTTTGTTACTGAAACGAAAGTGCCGAAGTTTCTTTCTGACTCGTGGTCAAAACAGTATCTTTTCTTTAGTTGGGAGGTCTCTGAGTATAAATAATAATAGACAATAAGACAGTAATATTTATAAAACGTGGATGATGGCCCTTGAGTATTACAGATATTTGGCATCATACAGAGATTTAAATTTCAACATTCCATTACATTACCTTTTATCAGGGTTTTATTTTAATACTTCAAGGAAAGAGATTTTCAAACACTTTACTATATAATTTTATACATAAAAAGGCTACCATAGCAAAAACTCTGTTAGGTACATAGGAGCAGAGAGAAGAAAGAATATAAACTTCATGACTGAAATAAAGAATCAAGCTATATTCAGCATGATAAATTATATTTGGACATGTCTAAGACAAACCGGAAAGTTATGGCTATTTAGGGCTCTATTCTGTGTCATTAGTCAAATATTTAGGGGTTTCCAGCATATATTTTTCTAGTCACTTTGTCTCGCTTTCTAGCTACTGATTGAGAAAGGGTGGGGCGGAAAGAAAGGATGCAACATTTAATGAGCACTTACTCTGTGCTTTGTATTATTTTCCAAGTCTTATTTTTTTTTCCTTTAATACTCATGATATCTTTATTTCTATTTATTTTTTGAGCCAACGTCTCATTCTTTAGTTCAGTCTGGCTTTGAAATCATCTTACAGCTCAAGCTGGCCTCAAAGTCAAGATGATCCTCCTGCCTCAGCTTCCCAAGAGTTATAGTAACAGGCATGGGCCACCTTGCCTGGCTTGCAGTATCTTATGAGGTATGCAGTCAACATTTTTAGAGAAAATAAAAGTTCAGAACTTAAGGAAATAAAATATCTATCACTCTTTGGATATGAATATTTTTGAGATTCTAAGGCTCTTCGTTTTTACCATTCTGCAGTCACAAGAGCCTACCTTCTAATAAGAAGTTTTAATGGGAGACAGGAATTTCCAATTATTCTTCACACCGCTACCGTGTATTTCACTGAAATTGCTGACAGAGAAGGATAATTGTTTCCAGCCTGTCTTGTGATGCTGAAGCCTGGGGCTCGAGCAGCTGGTGCGGGGATTTCACCGAGCGCACCGTCAGTGATCTGTCTGCAATCAGAAAGGAGCGGGAAGGAGCTGAAATGAGAAGACAGCTCTCCACGCGTGAGTCTAAGTCCGCAGCCATCCAATTGTCCAGGCCGCCGTCTTTTTCTCCCGAGAGGACACTGATGTCCTCTTCACTGGGCGTCCTGCCCTCGCGCTTGTAGACGTTCCCCTTCCACGCTGTCGCCGCACACCAAAGTGCTGCTCCCCAATGACTAGTCTTAACGCGTAGCACACCGGCTTGAACCTTTTAGCTGCTTCTCACAATTCCTATAAATACTTGTGTTATCTGAGCTCTATGACTTGCACATTATAGAATAGCTTTCACGAAAAGAGAGACTGTGGAATGGAGATCATCAGATATATAACAAGTATTTCTATACGAATACATTAAAATCTATCGGAACAATAAATTTCTGTAAATTTTTTTTTTAAATCTTATAAGAAACAAATTATAAGCTGCTGAGATAGCATGCTTGGCATTCACAGTTTAAAGAGGAAATATTTATTTGGCCCATGGTTTCTGAGGATTTTGTCTTCGGTCAGCAGGGTCCTCAAGGACGCACAGTTCGAGTGGAAAACGCTGCCCAGAGATGCCCCCTCCAAAGTAGTGGCCCCCGGGACCACCTCCGAAGGGCATATTCGGTCATAAACTTCAGTGGAGTGATCCCCTCGTGAGTACAGAGCCCCATGATCCAGGGACCTCTAAAAGGAGGTTCTTACTCTACTCAGTTTGATAATTAAGTTTGATTGGCACAAGAAACTTCACCAACTCTGTGAAATTTAAGAAGAATTTTGGGAAATAACTGAATTTCTTCCTCCCTCGTCTTCCTGGCACTCGTTGAGTCGGAAGTTCAGGAGACAGTTTGTATTAGCAAGCCTTAGACTATTCCTTTGAAACCATTTTTATAAAAGCCCCTCTGACAAAAAAAAAAAAAAATTCAGCTGTCGAATATAAAGGAGAAGCATGAGGCATAGGTAGGGAATAGTGTGCTCTTATAAGAGTCGGTGTTGGAGGAGAGAATTGCTAAGGGCGAGCAACCATTACAGTGGAGTTCTCCTCAAAGTCTGATGGAATACCTGGGTAATCATTCCAATCCTTCCCTTTCCCAACCACTCGAAGCACCTACTTGCTACTTAAAGACAAAGTTCAGAAAACATTTAGAAATAAGAATCTTCTGTTCTCATCTTTCTTCTGCCAGCCTAACACATTATATTAGAGAATATTTCAGCAATCCATTCAAATAGCAGTGCCTGTCTGTTAGATACTTCGGACAAATAATTTAAAAAGTCAAATTTTAAAACACATAGGTGTCCTAAATCTTTTCGCTATTACTTATCAATTACACACCTTTGTTTTAAATTAAGAATAAAGGACCTAAGCAACACAAACGATGTAAACAAGTAAAATCATTGCAAGTATAATAGAAAACTTTTAAAAATACCCAATATATTTAGTAAACTGATGCAAATTTAGTGGACTACAATGATGCCTCAGTTCACAAACTTAATTCATTCCACGATTCTGGGGAAAATGGCTACATTTGTGTTTGTGCTGGGATAAGGGCTCTGGTCGTGTCCATCACCTGATGTGGCATTTATAAATGGAGGAAAAATTTTGCCAAATGCTTCTGTTTGGGAACCAAATTGTTCGAAATAGCAGCAAAATTTTGTCAAAAGCTTTTGTCTGAGAACGGAATTGTTTGCAAACAGAAGCATTGGTGAACTGAAGTATCATTCTATTTCTTTTCTATGTTTTAAAATGGAATTCATAGTTTCTCTTCAAAGAAAAACAATACTGATTTTTAAAACTGAACATAATAGCTGGTTATATTCACATGCTTTTTATATTCTTGTTACACATAGGAAGAAAAATTAGAAATAAAACGTATTTTCGCTATGTGAGACTAACGTTTTTGTTTTACTTTCATTTTTCAGTACATAGTCTGCATATATTTTTCAAATAATGTACTTTGAAGAGGCAAAATTCTTCTCCATGATTGGTATGACTTTGGTTCAGCGCAGCAAGGGCAAGCCAGTTTGGATAGAAGAATATTCTCTTCTTCTATATGTTCAAGTTTATAGAATTACACTTTTAACATTTGATTTCTCTCTCTTAGTTAAATTACCACAATTAAAATAAGCCTCACTGTTCTAAATAACAATGTGGGCAGGCTGTACTTGCTACCAGACATAATCGGGAAATATATTTGACACATCTTATATATGGCTCAATTTTAAAAATGGAGAATTTATATTTTGAGCCAACATTTAAAGATAAAGTTACTCTTGTATGAAGGTAGAAAATTAGGCCACTGATTTCATACACTAAAAAAAGACGTTCTCTAAAGTCAGAAGATGTATGATTGAGCCACCACCCTACTGTTTAATAATTAAACAACATGTGCTATGTTGGTTAAATTTATCCTAAATTTCTCTAGCCATACAATGAGGAATGAACTTTAGCTTCTAAGAATGTTGATAGGATTAGAGAGATAATTTATACTTTATATGTAGAATCTAGCCATTTTCATGATTGAGAATTTTAGAGGAAAACATTTTTCTGTATTTTTCTTTTACAATGAAGCATTTTGCTTAAAACATCATGAAGTGTGAAAACAACTGAAAAGTAATTGATAGGTAATATAATTTTAACTGGTGTGAAAGACCCACATCATTGAGTCACTATGAGAAGAAAGACCCATGACAGTCCAGGGCACTTTGTGCAAACACTGAATACTGTGCTGTCAGGCTTGACCAGTGATGATTGCTTTTTGCTGCTGTCTCACCTCTATGTTTTCTTAAACATACTATAAAAACTCTGTTAGCTAAATTTTACAAAACATGGGACAAGTAAAGAAAAATAATAAATATGACCAGATTAAAAAAAGATTTATCAAATACAAATTTAAGGTTGTTTAAAAACAATTTGTTTGCTGGGGAGTTACCTCAATGGTTAGAGTCCTTGCCTCGCAAGCACAAGGCCCTGAGTTCAATCCCCGGCACTCAAAAAAAAAACAAATTGTTTTACAAAAGTATGAAGTCAAAAAACTTAAAGTGCAAAAGTATATAGAACTCATAACCCAATAGCAAAATTGTAAAATATAAGGAGGAGAGAAATGTGGAATTAGCCCAGTGGCTAGCAAGTGCAAGGCCCTGAGTTCGCTCCCCAGCGTCCCCCAATATATAGTCATGTATTTTGAAAAATATGAATGGCGCGTAAACTACATACTTAATGGAAATATCAAAATTAGGTATCATACAATACTAGCATTCTGAAAATAATAAAGTATTACAAAGGACTTGGAGCAAAGAAAAGTCAGAATTTAGTGACTATGAGATGTTCCTATTCCAAAATTTATCACCTTTACTCAGGGTAGTAATTCTGTGCCAGACAATGAGTAGAAAGGGGGTAATGCAATAATAAAAAGGAGAACATTAGGAATTTTATTCGTACCTGTAATATTTTTATTTAAAACTATTCTTGAGACTTAACTTCCAGGAACGGTACACTTGTAAATTTGGATAAACAATTCTGACCGGTACAGCAAAAGCTGGGCAAAGAATAAAGTTTGCAAGAGAGTTAAAATATCAATGGTTGAAACGTTGGAGGAGACATAGTTTAAAGGATTTGAGCCTGGTGTTTAAGTCTGGGTTAGCACCTGAGGAATCAGCCAATTCCAAGAGAGGTCATCGAGAAACTGAGACCATGAGAATGATTTTTGACAGTGTTGTGAAGCTAAGAAATTGAACCCTAGAAATTTCCATAGGGACAAAAGCCTGAAGAAATCCCTCACACTTGTGTTGGTATCTTGAAGTGCTGGAACACAGCAGCAAGTTTTGCTCAGACCGAGGCTGACTTCGTGAAGGACTAAAGTCCAGCATCAATTAAATTTAGTAACAGCCTATTACTTTGGATGTTATGGGACTGCATTGCCCATAGTTACCGAGGAGAAAGTGTCAAGATCGCGGTTACCTTTGCGAGGAAGGCAAGCGTGGTAATGGAAGGCAGGACAGCAGAGGAGTTTGGGTTCTGGCGCAGGCTTTGCTGTTTGGCTTATGTAGTGGTCACAAAGATAATTTTGTGATAAATCTTGAGGGATATATTTATTGTTTTCTGTATTTGTAGGCTTGGTAAAACATTTTCTATTAAGTAAGACTAAACATCTTTAAAAATCAACCAAAATTACTAAGATTAGATAAAGCTGGTTTATAAGCTCAACGGACATTTGCTATATTGATAAATCTTGCGAGGATCATATGTTTTACAAATTAAAAACAGTAAAGGAGTTCTTAGAAACCAGCAAAATGTGCATTCTGAGAAAGATTTAGGAAGAAAACTATTGCCAGGAGAGGAAAACATTACTTCTAGGTCTGTAAACAACTCCTAGGTGGTATTTACGATAACCACAACTCATTCCTGTACGTTGCTGACAAGGCTGCATTTCTCAAGTTACAAAGTATGATTTTCCATTGAAAACTTTTTGGTTTTCAGAGAAAAGCAAAATGTCATTAACTCGTTTCAAAAAGCTTGTGGAGGAGTACCATCTCTTCTTATTTCTACTCTGTTCTTATTTATCCTTTGCTTTTTATTTAAAGTTTGGATTTCTCACATAAGAGAAGCCACAGAATATTTGAACTTGTGTGTCTGATTTATTTTATTAAGCACTACGGTCTCAAGGTGTATCCATTTTCCTAAAAGTGACTGAAATTTATTTTTCTTTGTAGCTGAATAGTACTCCATTATGTATATATATCACATTTTTAAATCATTCATCTGTGGTAGGACATATAGTCACTTTCAAGATTTAGCCATTGTGAACTGTGTTGCTATAAACCTTGGAATGCGTGTATCATTGTCCTGTGACATCTTCCACTCTTTCAGGAAGATAGCTAGACGGGAAATAGCTGCGTTGAATGGGATTTCTAGTTTTAGCTTTTCAAAGAATTTCCATACTGATTTCCATAATGCTTGTACTATCTTACGTTCCCACCAACAATGTAGAAACTCTCCTCTTTCCCTGTAGCTACACCAGCATTTGTTGTTATCTGATTACATGATAGTCATTATAATTTTTTTTTTTTTGGTGTAAGATGGAATCTCATTATTGTTTTAATTTGCATTTCTCTAATGGCCAGAGATGTTGAACACTGTTTCTACATATATTTGTTGTTCATTTGAGAAGCACCTATTCATTTCAGCTGTCTGTTTTTTGATTGGGTCATATTTTGGGGAATCTAATCATTTTGAGTTCTGCATATTCTAAAAATTAGTCCTCTCTTCAAGGAATGGTTGGCAGAAATATTTTCCCTTCTGTGTTGCAGGTTGTCTCTTCATTGTTGATCATTTCCTTTGCCGTACAGAAGCTTTTTAATTTGATATGACCCCATTTGTTGATTCTTGCTGTATTTCTTGTGCAACTGGGGTCCTTTTCAGCATGTTCTTGCTTACACCTATGTATTCAAGAATTTCATGTATTTTATTTTCCAGCATGGTAAGTGGATAAAATTTACCTAGTGCTATTTTTTGAAGAGGCTATTTTCATCTGCAGAGTATGTTTTCGACTCCTTTGTCAACACTCAGGTGTCAGAGACCGTCTGGGGTTGACTCTACATTCTCTGTTCTGTTAGCTGCACCTGCATGTATGTTCTGTGCCAGTTGAGCGTGCTGTTTTTATCACTGCAGCTTTGTGGTATACTTGGAGATTTGGGATTGTAATTCTTCTTACTTCTTTCTTGTTGCCCAAGAAGACTTTTGCTACTCTGGGTTTCTTCTGATTGCATATAAATTTTAGGATTATTTCTAGTTCTCTAAAGCATGCTGTTGTTATCCTGATGAGAATTTCATTAAATCTATATATCAGTTTTATAATACGGCCATGCTAACAAACCTAGTTCTGCTTATCCAGGAATAGGGGTTGTCTTACCATTTTCTGGTGTTGCCTTTGATCTACTTTTTCAAAGTACTATAGATTTTATTGTAGAAGTCTTGTACTTCTTAGTATATGGATTTTTTTTTTTTTTTTTTTTTGGTACACCAAGGATTGAACTCAGGGTCTTGTGCTTGCAAGGCAAGCACTCTAACCGCTGAGCTAAATCCCCAGCCCCAGTATATGGATTTTTATTAAAATTAGAGTAAGGAAATTTGAATCTAAATTTAGAATTAAGCATACTGGAATAGGTCACTTCAGATTCCTGAGCTTGAGCAGATATCAACTATATCAAATAAAACTTGACCTGGAACAATTGACTGGTATTCCTCCTTCTTCTTCTACTTCTCTCTTTTTCTTTCCCCACACAAAATATGACACTGATTATAAAAGGGTTAATAATAACAAACATACGCACACACATACATGCCACTCAATTATTTGTCCACGCTGTTTCCAAGTTCACATTGATCTTTATAAGTGTTTTCTTCCTGAAAAGTGAAGAGCACTGATTGGACTTTCTCTTTTTCTGGAAATTGAATTAGCTTTCCACAATCAAATGGATTTCCAAAGGAAAATTAGAATTGTCAGTGAGGGCAGTGATGAAGGATAATTTAATAAACAAAGAAAAATATCCTTATAATTAACAAGAACAAAAATACTGTGAATGTAATTTCCTTGTTGTTTCTGAGGCACTGTTGTTCACTGGATTTCAGACTATGATCTCACAGTATGACTTCATGGAAATTTCATAATAAATAAAACTAATAAATAATTACTACTAAACCATGTAACAGTAATTATTGAAAACCAAAGAGACTTCCTGGACAAATTATGATAATAGATGGATACTGTATGAGTTAATTTGATGCAAAATAAATACCGAAAAATAAACATTTTTCAAATTCAAGCAATGGTGAATAAAAATTTTCAAAATTGTCAAATTTACAACTGTGGAAAAATATAAACTATATTGAAATGTTGCTGTGTATTAGCCAGTTAAAAATATTAAATCAGGTCTTCACACAGTATCTAAATGATCTTTAGATAATATATAACAATAAAAACACAAATTAATTACATTTACCAGTATATTTGAGTCTGTTATTATTGAATATAATAAAGATTTCTTTAAACATCAAAAACATAAATGCCAAAAATATTGATAAATGTTGCTATGATAAAATGAATCTTTTTATCCCATAAGAGACATCATAATATACATAAGATAAGCCATGGAAAGAGAGAAATCATTTGTATTGTGTTACCAATTGATGGGTAATATTATAGAGAATTTTAGCAAATGAATATGGCAAGACAATATACTGAGAGAATACACAAAACATAGAAGAGAATATTCACATACAAGAGATTATGAATGAACTCTAACTCATGAAAAATTATTCAACCTTACTATTATTTAGGAAAATGAATACAAATTAAAAGCACAATAAGATTTTATTTCTCATTCATAAGATTAGAACAATTTTAAAGTCTGATAATACTGAACATTTTAGATGTGAAGCACCAGGGAAATCATATACTCCTGAGAGTGTAAACTGATAATCACGATAGCATACAATTTATTATACATTATGAACTTGAAGTTGAGCAAATCATAAGGGAACAATTCTTCCTCTTACAATCCCAGAGGATTTTTTGCATACATAACAAAATAACCAAAAGAACAATATTTTTAGTATTGTTTTTAGGAAGAAGTTTTAACAATAGTCCAAATACCTGGTAACATGAAACAGAAAAATAGTGAATAATTAGTTAGCTAAGGCTGCCATGAAAAGTACCACAGACTGGGTAGTTTAAAGCCGGAACTTATTTCTCATGGTTTTGTAGGCTGGAAGTCCAAGATCCAGGTGGCAGCAGCATTGGCTGCTCCTGAGGCCTTGGTCCTTAGCTTGCAGACAACCGCCTTCTCTCTGCAGCTACACGCTGGTGTCTCCCTTTCTTTATGAGGACACTAATCCTACTGGATTAAAGCCCCACCCTTAAAACTGCATTTAATTTTAATTACCTATTTAAAGACTCTGTTTCTCAGAACAGTCACATTGGAGGTTAAGGCCAGTGACCTTCATGGGATCCAATACAAGTCAGTTCCTGACTGCAATGTGTTCACACAACACATCACTATGGAGTGTTGAAAACAAAAATCAAGAAAGCACTTAACCAATAAAAGGTTAAGTGTCATATAGTTTTTATGTATAAATAATATATATTAATTACGTAAGAAGAGTAGAATTTGTAGTAAATTTTAAAATAATTACATAAGAATAATTAACAAGTTCAAAATAGTCTTTCTTGTACTGAAGGATGGGTTTAGATTCTGTAAGGGCAATAGACACTGAGCTCTGTGGGTCAACGGCAGTGAGTGATTTTTCTTTTTTTGTTGTTGTTTTTTTTTAGTGAGTGGTTTCTTTAAGCTACATGCTGCAAGTTATTCATAACTTTTACATTAAAAATGCACATTGTGCAATAATGTTATATGAAGTATTCTTATAAAAATTTTAGGATATATTGGTGAACACAGACATCTGCTTTTGTGATATTGCATTCTACTGCAGAAGACAGACAACAAACAGTAGACTAAAACAACAAAATCCATAGTCTTAGAAAAAAAGTAAACCGTATTTTTCAGAAAGATGTTTTTAAATTTTCATCTAGAAAAACTATTTTCTCTTTATTTAATAAAGTTTGCAAGTTTTCTCATAGATCAGAATTGATTTTCCAATTTACTTTCAAAATAAATATGAAGGCATTTGTAATATATGGTATACTTTAGATGCATATGGCTTTTCTTTTTAGGTTTGTAATTTCAATGCTAACTTAGTAAGTGGATTTAATTCTATCTCTCAAAACCTCCGAGGTCTAAACAAATGAAAAAGAGAAGAATCTCAAGTAATCATCACATTTCCAACAGATTCAGTACAAAAAGTGCATCTATTGGTTGTTTGTCTAAAGCACAACACTTATTTTCTTTTTCCAATAATGTTAGAAGTGTGATCTAGTTCTAAAGACTCAGTATTAAAGAAAAATGGATACTTTGAACAACCAAATAAAAAGTTAATGAAAATGCCAATAAGTAATAAAGTATTTTGATTACAATACTGGGCAAATTCATACCTTAATAATTTAATGTATAAATAAATATTTGCTTATGATTGCATAAACATATGAAAACTAGAAAGGTTAGTTTTTACTGTACCACATTAAGTGAAGCAAGACATATCCACTGATATCAAAATCACTCTGAAAATATTAAAGTATATAAAAACTGTACGATGAGACTGTGTGGTAAGAATTGAAGGGCACAACATTCTTTTCCATGATAAAATCTTTACTCCTTATTCTACAATATACACATGTCCACAGAAAGATATAAATAATGGTTGACATTTAATAGGTGCTTACACTGAGCAGAGGATTTTATCAGGATTATTTCACTGAATCTTATAAGAACTCTATGATGTAGGTACTAATATTATTGGCATTTAATGTATCAGTAAGTTTTAGAGAGATTAAGTTTGTAAGTCTAGTGTTTGTGGAATCTAGGATATGAACCAAAGCATTTAGAATCTAGAACCTACTTTTTAAGTTACTATCCTGACTTCTGGTCCGCTGAGATTACACATTATGATAAAATATAATTAGTTATAAATCAAAATCATAATCCTGCTTCTAAATAGTTAGACCAAAGCTATCCCTAATATTATATCAGTGACTCTGGGCTGATGTGATTGTTATTTGATTGATAAGGGCGATAGTCATCATAGCCACAGAATCTGCATATGTGAGAAAGCTTTGCTCTATGGAAAATTTTTGTTTGGCATATTTTCTTTCAAGTTAGAGTTTCCTAATCTTGTTTTTTTTTGGTGGTGGGGATCGAACTCAGGGCCTTGTGCTTGCAAGGCAAGCACTCTAACCACTGAGCTAAATCCCCAGCCCTACTCCTGTTTTTCTTGTCTCTCTTCTAACTTTCCTTTCTCTTATATTTAGTTCTCCCATTTTTTTTCTTTTCTCATTCACTGTTCATCTCTTTTGGAGAATGATTTCACTATAATTAGTTTTAAGTCTTCTAAGCCATGTTGCTGCGAGGAACTTCACAAACAGTTTGCCAAATGAAAACAGTATCCGAAATTAATTGATGCACTTAATGGTTATTTCTCTGTTACATTAAATGGACTGAACAGAATATATGAATAAGAGAATATTTTACATGTTATATGATCTCAGTTGCAAGATGAAAGACAAGAGATCAATATGTATTTAGGAAAATTTTCAGTTTTACTGGAAATTAAAGTCATACAAATATAGTCACAATATTGTGTTCACCTAATCAAATGAGAAAGACTTTAACATATATGATACAGCACTCCATCCTGAAAAAGGTATTTTGGCAGATGTGCAAACTTTACGTCACTACTTTTGGGTTGTAACATGGTTTATTTTACATACTGGCGGAAAACAGTGTGGGTGTTTTAATGATCACATACTACACCTAATTTTAGTAGGAGAAGTTGAGTAGGAGTTACATACTATCCAGAAACATTTCACAGCAAAACTGCCTAGGAACCAATACTTAGTCACAGTAAATGATTAATTCCTTTCATTTCAGATTCACTGACACAAACAGAAACACACAGACCTGTGCCACCACCACCAAAGTGTTGGCCTGGTGACTGGATAGTATTTCGTTCTGGCAGTGGATTACATCACCGGGTATTTTCCAGTCTCTGAGGTTGGTTGTGTCTCTATAATCAGAGTCCCACTTTGTAGATTATTTAACTGATCTCAGTACAGTTACAACCACAACTATTTTTTCTTTTTATGAAAGTGCTTCCATGTGGGCTGCCCAGGGAAAATTTGTCACTGAAGTGCGCTTCAATTGATAACGTAAACTAGCAGAAATAAGTCTATACATAGAAAAAGGAGAAGGAAAAATTCCCTCTTTTTAGCATCTTCTAAGACTTGAGGTCAAATAGCCAACCTCAATATGAACAGTGACAGACACTTGCTTACCTGACACATCTTGTTATATAGAGATTGTCATGTCTGAGCTTACGGCTCCAGAGTTCTGCATGTCTAGCACTAAGGGCAGAGAAAGGAGCCTGGCTATTCAACCTCCATTACCATCTCGTGGTCACTATATTTAATTGTAGCCACTGACACTAGCGGCCTGCTCCTTGCCTTCTTCCGAGTCATGTTCATTTAGCTACTCCTCAGAAATTTTAGAAAGGGGAAAGGTCGGTGTCGCAAAAGTGGTTCATTAATATTCTTGGGAAAAGACTTTATTTTGAAGTCAGTGAAGAGGGAAGAGAGTAAAAGAATGTTTTCACACAAAGCTTACCCCCATGCTGTAATTCACTGAGCCCTGTGAAGTTCTATGTCCTTATATATTTGAAAAACTAATCAAGAAATATTAGTTACTAATGGCTGAGTTTTCATCAGTGAATATTTATCTACTAGTACACTAAATGCAAGGAGTCTGTAAGTAGCTTGTGGTTTATTTTTAAAATTCCAGGTGTGGAGTTCATCTGCATATAAATGTGACACCCACAGAAGCAGGCACGCTTATTCACTAGAGTAAATGAAGCCCCTCTAATGGTACACTGCGTACTTCCTTCAGAGATCAATCCCACACGAGCCACATTATTTATTCAGGATGACACTAAGATGTTCACTCTTCCCAAGAATAAACATATTGATGATGTTAATGCCGGCGCTTCATTTTCTGTGGCGAACTTGCACTTAAATACAGCAGAGAAGTATATGACATTTTCTTTGCATTTTTCATCTCCCTGTTTGATTATAGCTTTCTATTTGTGGGAAGTTGTTTCTGAAAGACATCACGGATTTAATTTAAAAATTTAAATATTATACTTCTAGGTTTCCAAATAAGTAACCTCAGCATGATTTGATCGCTGCTACTCTTGGACGGAAGTAAGTAGTAAACATTTAAAGATACATAAGGCCACCGAATTCTATTTCTCTAAAGAGAGTTGGAAGGAAAAATAAAAATAGAAAGCAGTAAACAACACAAGTAAAGTCACCAGAGTCATATAAATTCTGGGTAAAGCAAACCTCCTAAAGAAGCGGATGGAGCTTTTACAATGAACTGAATGTTTTTATGGTCTACTGGAGCCCATAAAATGTCAATGAAGAAGGTCAGATAAGTCTCTCAGCCCAGAGTCTGTCTTCATAATGGACAGGAAGCAACTCAAAGATCTATCGAAAAAGGCATTTTTGTTCCTGCTACTCAGCCAACTGACGTAGCAAACTATCTGTAGCTACAGCAGCTCGGTTCTTTCTCAGCTTCTACATAGAAATTGTTCCAGTTGGAAGTGGTGGTGACTCCTATAATCCTAACAACCTGGGACTCCAGGGCAAGGATGTTATAAATTCTAGGGCAGCAAGCGCAAATTAGGGATTTAGCAAGACCCTGTCTCAAAAAAGGAGGCAGGAACTGCAGCTGGGTTCATTCTCCACTCAAAAAAAAAAAAAAAAAAAAAAAAAAAAAAAAAAAAAAAAAAAAAAAAAAAAAAAAAAGAAGAAGAAGAAAAGAAACAAAACATAACTTATTCCTTGGTTTCTGGTTCTAGAAGTTTGCTGTTACCTGTTTGGGGTTAACATCCTTTAGTCATTAACTGTTGGGATGAGTGTCCTGCTGCTAATGATGATCCTTTAATTGTATAAATTTCACTTCCTCAAAGAAAAGAAGCCTTTTCCAGATTTCAGAGTGAATATTTCTTTTAAAATATGAATCATTAGAAAACTATCATATGATTACCAAGTAAAAATTTATAAGTGATATTTGAAACTAGAGAAGATAAAGAATTCATCAAAGATCTGGGAAAAGGTCAATAAAAACTAAAAGAAGATATAATATATCTTAGATGATTTAGAAGAAAAATGATGTAGCATTCATCAATGTTGAATCACAAAGTTAAATGTCTTCAAAATATAGGCATAAAACAATATAAAAACAAACATTTTATTGTGGTAAATAGAAACCATAATAATATAATTATATTTTGATTAAATGAACAGATATAATTCAAGGTCATGCATAAATACATTTAATGAATGATTATGAAACAACTACTATACAAAGCATACTGGTAATTTATCTCAAATTTAAGGAAGGATGTAAAGAACAAAGTAACAATTATATATTCTTTAAGGAGGACAATTTCTACCTGTTCAGGAGTCATATAACAGTGAGTCAGGAGACTAGGTCATGGACAGCCAACTGGACGAGTGGGTGTGACCTGTCAATAAAAGTGATCCAGGACACATGCCTCCAAGCCCTGCGCATGATGCCAACCAGAAAATGCTATCTTCAAGTCTTCTGCCACGAGATCAATGAGTTTCCTGATGGGACGTCCTAGACCTGACGTCAGCAGGACGAATGAGGGATACGAAAGATATTGGCCATTAACCTCACGGCTACTCTACACTGTGCTTCACAGTGGCCCATGCTCACTCTGCCGATTGTGCTTCATTTCCTGCCTTTAATAAGTGCAAAACCCCACTACCTCTTTCATTCGTCTTGTCCAGTTCTTTGTTCAGGACAAAAAGAACCTAGAAATAACTTCTAGGAGCCCACAGCACTACGGAATCTTGGAAGCATAATCCTGGCGAGCCAGCCAGGAGGTAAGAGTAGTTTTGTTTGTGGGTGAGAACATCAGTGGCTTGGTGTCTGGCTCGTTGCGTCCCTGCTTCATGTTGTGTTGCTTCCCACTGTGCCTCTGTGCCCCTGGACTTTGTGCCACATTGCACTGGGGGAGGCTTGTGCTAACTAATAAATAATCATCTATAAAGCACAAGTAGGAAACTCTGCAACTCCTGGAGACAGTCTATCTTACTAGGCAGGTTGTTGTCATTCATTGCAAGGGACACAAAAGAGACATAGCCAAAGTCTCTTTGGGAAAACAAAAGGCTGATAGGCAAAAATGACAATCTTCCAGCGCCTCAAGACCCTAGCCTTATCCTCAGTTCCTAAGGAGCCACTAAATCCACTCTGTAACCCCTAGCAAAATAAATGGGCCTAAGGACAAGGGGGAATGAAATCGGGGGTTTGGTGTATTGAGAAAACAAACTGGCCCTTCTTCAACGAACACAGTAGAAAGGTATAAAAACTCTTCATGATACTTTCTGTGTGGGTAGAGATGCTAGAAGGAAAATGGGTTACTCAGATTTTCACAGGTTAAGATTAGTGGCAATCACCTGACAGGTCTGCAAAACTTGCTCATTCTTCCTATAACAACCCCAGCAAGCCTGGACAATCTCCTCTATTAGAATTTGTACAGAGGAGAGGTGCATATTCTGGGGAGGTCTGGCAGTTAGATTTTATCCACATGTCACCATGCGGAGAATTTAAACAAATATTGGTTCTAATTGACACCTCTGTGGTTGAATCTAGGCCTTATTACCCATTCATAAAAGGCTACAGACGTAGTCAAGGTGCTCTTCAGATAAATTATCCCTGGGTTTGGACTACTCCGGTCCCTTCAGAGTGGTAACAGGTTCCTTCTCATATTTGGACTCTCCATTCCCAATAATGATAATAGAGAAGTTTAACTCTTTAAGACTTCAGATGGTGAGCTGTACGACAGTCCATGACTCTCCTGACAAACTCACTGTCTTAGTTACTTTTTTCTTGTTGCTGAGACAAGATACTCAACACCCAAAGTTAGAGGAGAAAAGATTTATTATAGCTTACAGATTGTGGGGGTTTGGTCTATAGTCAGCTGAGTCTAAGGCAGGATGGCATGACAGAGGGATTCACAGAGAAGAAACAGTCCATGGCAAAGCGGAGCAGGCACAGGGCAGCCAGCAGTGACGTAGCACGCAGCAAGTAGCAAGTGACAAGTAGTGACAACAGCAGCCCTTTTTCCGTCCCTTATATTCTGTCCAGGCTACTCACCGTTAGGGTGGTAGCACTTACACCCAGGATGGCACACTCTTAGTCCTGGCTTGACACCATACATCAATCCTAGCAACACATCCTTAATCCCAGTATCACACACTATAGATCCAGGCAAAGCTCCACCTATTTTCACATGAAGCTTTGGGGGCATCTAGATACAGGGCCTAACACTCACCAAGCTTTCTCCCTTTGAAGTGGCAGTGCTGCAGTCTTACTGTCTTCTGACAGGGTTTTCATCCCAGCCAGTGAACCCGACTTGCCAGTGTAGCTGCAGCGAACATAATCCTAGTAGGTAGGGCCCACATCCCCTTTCAGAGACAAATAGCTATAGGAAGAAAGAGGCCTCCACACCCTCAGCATCCTGTAAAGAATTAAGGGGATTTCGTTTCTCCAGTGGGAGAAGAGGCAGAAGATTAGGGCATGACCAACAGACTGGGCAGTGGGCATGACCTGTCAGTTACGGAGATCCAGGACACGTGTCCCCAAGCTATACAGCTGTTACCATTCAGAACATGCTGTCTTCACTTTTTCTGGCATGAGATCAAGCAGGCGTCTGACAGAACACCATAGATCACCCTAGAGCACCCTAAATCTGATATCAGCCTGAGGAACGGGAGATACAAAGACACCAACCATTGACCTCATGGTCACGGTGCTGTTTCACAGCGTGGCTCACTCTGCCTCTGTGGAGCATTCTCTTTTCCTGCCTTAAAAAATGTAAAACCTGGCCACAATTTTTGCTTGTCTTGTCAAATTCTTTGTTCCAGACACTGAAAACCTGGAATAAATCTTTAGGAGGGGCCCACAGCACCCCAGAACCCAATAGCAATGCTAATCTCAAAAGTGGAAGTAATTGTTCCAATGTAAAGTGTTGTGGGTAAAGTATTTTAAAATTGCTGTAAGACATATATTTGAGTATATGAAAAGTACAAGCAGCAACTGGAAACAATTCAATAGTTACAAATGTTGAACAAGGAAAAAATCAGTTTTGCTTCCAAACATAACAAATCTTTCCCCTCCTTGAGGAAACCACAATAAAAACCATGTGTAAACAAACCATGAATTTTTTCACTCAAAATACTCTTTGATATATTTTCTCACATATTATACATTGTTCCTCAAAGTTCATACATTTCTGATTTATTCTTTAAGAAGGATGAAAAGTTCTTCATTGTATGTGAACATCACAATCTATTTCTAGTTTTACAGTTTCCAACATTTTAGTCTTATCCCACTTTGACACTAACATGTATTCGTGTGTGTGTGGACACAATTTGGAAAGACTGCAGTTCGACTTAGTAAATTCCAACACTGGGATACAGAGAGGCACAATATTTTGATTTCCAGAGCATAAAAAATTCTGCTTGCACTATACTATAATCCATTTAGTGAGCAATAACATTATTTCTAAGAAAACAATGTGCATAGCACTATCGAGAAATAGGTTAGTGCTGAAAACTCATCTGAATCTCAGCAAGTCATTGTCTCTCTGTTGGTGCAGCATCTTGCCTCACATCTGACGGCTGCTGGCTGCTCAGGAGTGAGATTTCTGAGGGTTGGGATGACTGACAATTTCCCAAATTAAGACAGCGATGAATTTTGCCATATAGATTGATGCTCCCTTTCACAAAAGAAGTTCTGGAACACGTGCTGCTGTTTGATGGCATTTTACTCACGGTGTGCCTTCTTTTAAACCTGGAGTGAACCCTCCCAAATCCTGCCAACTGCCTAGCCGTTAAGTTTACATAATAGTCCAAATCCACAGTGGTGATTCTAATACTATTCACAGCATCATCACCAGGAGTGGATTCTATCATGAGAATCCATTTTCTTTACTCACCCATAAAAAGCAATTTTCCATTCGTTAATGTTGTATTGTGAAATTACAGCACTTCACTCACATTTTAAGTCTAATTTTCTTGTTTTTCCACTTCTACAGTTACATTGTCGTCGTACGCCTTGAGGCTCTCAAAGTCATTTTAAGGGCCAGGATCAGCTTATTCCAAAGTCTTGTTAATGTTGATTTTTCACTGTCTCCGAAGAGCCACACATGTTCTTAACGCCATCTAGAATGATGAATTCCTTCCAGAAGATTTTTCAACTTTCTTTATCCAGATTCACTAGAAGAATCATGAACTCTGACAATTACAGTGTCACTAAATGTATTTCTTCAGTAATAAGACTTTAAGTTGAATTTACTTCCTGATCTATGGGCTGCAAAATGAAGCAAGCATAAAAACAAAATTACTTATTTTATTCATTTAAATTTTTTGTTATTAGTACATGTTTGCAGTTCACTATGATTACATTCCTCAGGGGAAGTTGCTACACGTACATAACACATCTTAACTCATTTTTCATCCCTTCTCCTCCTCTCCCCCTTGCCTCCCTCCATCTCTTGGTCCCCTTCCCTTTTGCCAAAGATCTATCTCCCTATTTCCTGCTATCTTTTATTTTGTTTTTTATGTATGATTTGGGTTCCTCATGTGAGAGAGACCACGTGATATTTAGGCTTTTATGTCTGATTTATTCACTTACCATCATGGTCACACTGTACGCATCCACCAGAACTCTTGGGTCTTCAGGTACACTGTCAAACAGCAGGGACATCGTGGACAGAATAATTTTTCCTGAGCAGTAGATATAAATAGTGGGTTTAACATGTTCAGTAAACCATGTCATAAACAAATGTGCTGTCATCTGGGACTTGCTATTCCAATCATAAAAATGAGCATTCACTTGAAGTCATCAGCTACATTTGTGCCCAGCAGAATCCACCTTTCCCGCGAGGCTGAGGAGCCACTCATCGACTTAATCTCCAAATAAGATCCTCACATTCCTCAGGCATTGTAGAACTGAAGAGAGTTAGGCCCTTGCTCTGGATTAAGTTTTGGCATTAAGCAATATTGTGGTTACTTGATCTTGCTCCAGACCACGCAAGCTTCCGCCATGTAAAGAATGAAATTGTTTTCTTTTTTGTCATCAGTGTGTTTGATAGCATAGCACTTTTAATTTTCTTCACGAACTTTTCCTTTGCAACTTGGCTAAATGTTTGGTGATACAGACCTAGCTTTCCGCCTGTCTCAGCTTTATTCATGCCTTCCTCACTAAACTTTATCATTTCTAGCTTTTGATGTACAGGGAAAGACCTGCGAATCTTCCTTCTACTTGATCACTTAGAGGTCACTGTAGAATTTTTTCACTGACCTAATTTTAATCTTGTCGTGTCTCGGGGAACTGGAAGGGTAGAAAAAAGGCAGACGGATGGGGCAACAGCTGGCTCCCGCAGCAGCCAGAACACTCACAACATTCATTCATGAAGTCCGCCATCTTGGACAGGCACAGTGTGGCACTCCAAGACGGTTGCAACTGGAACACCAGTGAGTCTGAGCACACACCACCAATACAGACATAGTAATAATTAAAATCTTTGAAATACTGTGAGAATTACCCAAATGTGACACAGAGACAGGAACTGAGCCCCTACTGTTGGAAAAATAGTTACAATGTATGTGTTCATTGCACAGTTACCTCTAGTTTTTGATTCATGAAAGACTTAGTATCTGTAAACTGCAAAAAAGTGAATTGCAATAAAATAAGACATGTCTATAAGGATAAATATGTGGCTAGAAAAGCCACATTTTATAAAATACTTGCACCAAGAGTGCACAAGAGCTCTTTCTTCTCCACATCCTTCCAACAGTTCTCTTTTATCTTTATATAATTGCCATCATGAAAAGAGTGAGCTGTCATCTCATTGGGGTTTAATTTGCAGTATCTAGATGATTGGGGAATTGAGTACTGTTTACTGTGTTTACTGAATATTTGCACTCTTCTGAGACACATTCATTGAGACCCTTTGCACACATTTATTTGGGTTACTTGTTTGTTACTGTTGAGTTACTTGAATTCCTTACGTATTTTGTAAATTAGACTTTTATCAGATGAATTTCTGGCAAATATTTTCTCCTAATGCATAGAGTATCTCTTCACTCTATTGTTTCCTTTGCTATATGAAGCTTTTTATTTTTATACAATTTTATTTATGTTTGCTCTGTTGCCTGTGCTTTTAAATATTTGCCCAGATAAATGATAAATATTTCCCATCTTTTTCAAATATTTTCTGGTTTATGGATTTAATACACTTAGATCTCTAATCTATTTTGAGTTGATTTTTATATCTGCTGAGACAAATTTCCAATTTCATTGTTCTGTTTATGGGTATCCAGATCCCAATAACCCTTCTTGAAGAAACTGGCCTTTCTCCATGGTGTATTGCTGACATCTTTGTGGAAAATCGCTTATCCTTAAATGCAAGGGATTGTTCCTAAGCTTTTCATTCTGGTTCTTTGGACAATATGTTTGTTTTTATACCAGTATTACTGTGCTATGATTTTCTTAGACTTGTCATAGATTTCGAAGTAGTGTGATGCCTCAAGCTTTATTCTTTACGCTCATGGTTTCTTTGACTATTTTGGGTGTTTTGTGGTTCCACAGGAATTTTTGGATTTTTTCCATTTCTGGAAAAATGGGATTGGAATATTGATAGATTACCCTGAATATTTAGTTTTTGGAAGTCTGGTCTCTTTAAACATGCTAATTTATACAAATCACAAACACTAGATATCTCTCCACTTAACAGTGTCTTCAATTTCTTTCATCGACATTTTACAGTTTTCATTGTAGACATGTTTATCTCCTTGTTTACATTTACTCCTTATTTTTTGTGGCTATTATTAGTATAAGGAGTTTCCCAATTTATATTTTATATAGTTTGTTGTTACTATAAGAACATTACTAATTTTTATGTGTTGATTTTGTAACCTAAAACTTTACTGAATTTGTTTATCAGTTCTAGTTTTGGAGGCAGATTTACAGAGTTTCTTACATATAAGATCATATCATCAGTGGAAACATTTTCATTTTTTCCCCTCCTTCTAGGATCTGTTTTATTTCTTTTTCTTGTCTAATCGCTGTGGACAAAACATCCAATACCATGTTGAATAGAAGTGGTGAAATTGAGTATCTTTATCTTATTCTTAAAATTAGAGAAACATCTTTTCAGCTTCTCAGCACTGAGTATGATAGTAGCTGTGTGCTTTTCATGTATGTTCTAATTTGTAATTGTGTTGAGGTATATTACTTCTCTACTTAACTTGTTGAAAGTTTTATCATGAAAGGATATTAATTTTGTAAAAAGTTTCTTCTTCATCTATTAAATGGTGATATGATTTTGTCCTTTGTTTGGTTAATATAGTGAATGGCATTTGTTGATTTGCATATGTTGAACCATCCCTGCGGACTAAGGATAAATCTCACTTGACAATGGTCTTTAATCCTTTAATGTGCTATTGAATACTTTTGCTAATATTTTGTTGATGATTTTTAGATTTATCTTTATATGGGGCATTGCTCTATGTATTTCTTGTAATGTCCTTTCCAGGATTTAGTATCAGAATAGAACTGGTATCAAAAAATAGAAGTATTCTTTCTTTTTCCAATTGTTTAGAATATTTGAAAATAATTAGTCTTATTTCTTTTTAAATGTTTGGTAGAATTCAGTAGGGGTACCATCAAGTTCTAGGCTTTTTTTTGGGGGGGTTCTTTTGGCCAGGGATGGAACTCAGGGCCTTGTATTTGCTAGGCAAACACTCTACCACTTAAACTAAATCCCCAAACCCTCTTGAGCTTTTTGTTTTAGATGGGAGAAATTTTATTATTGATTAAATATTCTTGTTAATTATTAGCATATTTAGATATTTACTTGTGCTTGATTAAATTTTGGTAAGTTGTGTGCTTTTAGAAATGTATCCACTTCTTCCAGATTATCTAATGTATCAGTATGCAGTTTTTCTTTTTTTTTTTTAATTTATTTTAATGGTACATTTTAGATGTACATATTGATAACATTCATCATAGGGGATTTGTACCTGAGCATGATATATATTGCTGCTTCTTTTTTCCCATTCTCCTTTCCTCCCTTCACCCCCTCCTCCCTCCTTATTTACAAAAGCTTTGTTTCCATTTTTTCCCTTCTACTCCTTAGTTCTCTTGTCCCTCTGGTATGTCTTCTCCCTTTGGTATGTTATTTTTCACAGCAGTCTTTTATAATCATTCATATTTCTTTTTGTATCAGCTATAGTATTTTTTCTTTTGACTCTGAGTAGAATCTTGAAATAAATGTAGAAAGCTTTTTGTGGCACATCATGTGTTGATATAAATTTTTATAAATTTAAAATATTAAATAAATTTATAAATTGACAGAAAATTAAAATACATAGACAAAATAATGATGTAAGAATGAAAAGGTACACCATGTGAGCTATTACAAGTTTTGTATTCTCTTCTTGTAATAGTTTAGATATGTTTAAAACTTTGTTTTAATTGTTTATTCAGAACAAACACACATGCACACACGAATCTCTGTTCTTCAATATTCCCTTAAAGCACCATATTTTCCCTACTTTCTTTAACTATTGAAAGCACCAAGGTAAGTTTTCCATTCATCCAAACTTTTCAAATCCTACTTCCAATACTCCAGTTCATATCCTGATTGTCTACTTCCTGAACTGTACCAGGGAGTTCTCTGTCACTTATCTCTCCCTTTAAGTCATTTTCCCTACTTCCAAAATATCTGGTCTACCCAAAAATGTGTTATGTAATTTCCTTTCCGAAAATCTTGTGTTGTTTATAGCTACAGAATAAAACCAAGTAGCAAAATGTGAGAAGCCTCCCGGTGCCACTCTTGCCTATCCATCTGACTCCCCCCCTCTACATCTCCCTGTTCCAATGTCATTATACTACAACCTCGGGAAAGACTTATATTTAACCTAAGAATAGATAAACTATGAATAAAACATTAAATTTTCTTCTGACAATACAAAATAAATATGCCGTCAATATTCAAAGGACCATCGGATTGTTATTCTCATAATATACAAAATAGAAATAGCAAATCAAATGATGATGGTAGGAGGAGAAAAGACAAAGATGGCTGATGTTTCCTCCTGAGTGACTGGAAAGATAGTGGCCAGTATCAGAATTCAGGGAACAGACAAGGAAGAGGGTTTGGGCAAAGCTAACAGCTGAGTTTGGAAACACAGTAGAAAACTTATAAGAAGCCCTTTGTGGAGACAATGGAAAATAGTTGGAATTGAAACTATAAAGATTTAAACAAGGATCAGCCTTTGATATATGAATTGGAAATACTTTAAATTAAATCTCACAAAATCATTTGAATCACTGAACGTTATATATATTTACAAGTTTATTTTAAGTTATATATATTTTCTACCAAGCTAATATCTTTAATCGTGATGTACTTATATAAATCATAAATTTCAGAAAAAAATGTGAAATTTCTTGTAATTATTCACCGGTTATGTATCTATATAGTTTTCCTTAAAACAAATCCCTATGCTAGGATTATAATGCATGCTCTTATTCAAAAATAAAATAAATGACTAGGTTATTCTTATTTAAATTCAGGAAAAGAATAACATACAATGTGGTAGATCCTTCCTAATATTCAAATAAGAGTTGAAGCGTAGTATGCAGTAGTGTGCCTCTTGTTGTCATGGAAACTGCATCTCGAATTTGCAGCATCAAATCTTCATTTTCTATGACTTTCCAAAAGACAAGAATGTATAAAATAGCCAGTTATAGAGTGGCTTTTTCACTTGTAAAGAAAATTTCAATACATTTCATGTGACATAAAATATGGATCAATTAAAGAGATAACTAATCCAAATGTAGAGAATTTAGAACTGGACAAGTAGGCTGTTTCATTATTCACTAAATTTAGCAACAGTTCGAGAGAAATTATATATTAGCTACTAGAAAATCATTGCCACTTTCTATGTAGTACAACCTTTCTGATTAGCAACTGGTTGAGATTTTCTGAGGATGTAACAGTCATGATTACGTCTATATATGTTTTAGGTACAAAAATTTCATAAAATGTATGACAATTTAATGTCTCATATTCCTAGATTTCTCTTTGACATTTAGATGCCTAATGTGCCAAATAATCATCCTTTATATATTGTTCTCTGTATAACTACTAACAATATTTGTCCTGGAACAATAAAAATGGCTTATGTCAATATACTGTTTACTATATGAGTGCAGTAATTTTTCAACCTCAATAAATGAATGTAAAAAATAAGATTAAACTTGTAGCACCAAATTTATTGTATAGAATTCTTTTAATAATAATATAAGGCCAACAGATTAAGTAAGAGTAATAATAAATGTTTCATTTCAACTGAAGGTTCTGTTTACTTTGTGCATAGAAAAATACCTTCATAATTGAAGCAACCAAAGTTGATAAATGTACAACTGAAATAATTTTTAAAAGATTTGTTTTTTTAACACACCTATGTAAATCTTTGCCCAGGTGAACTCTAACACTTTCTTTGATTTGAGAGCTTTCATAATTCCATAAAATTATTTTTTATGTTACAGCCACGTTATAGTACTTATGTACTTTAAGAAATAATAGTGTCTAAAATAATATTTTTATTACTAAGGATTATTTTAGTCCCAAATGATAGAATAATTTATATACAGGCCATCACAGATATTAAAACTTATACTTCAAAATTGGCCTGCTCTAGAATACATTTCTATGAATATTTCAAGCAATGCTTGGGAGAAAGTGGTAGCATTGATTTCCTCCTCAGTGTGGAAATAGGTAACGCACACCATGAGTGACGAGGCGCAGCCTTATGGTAGTGGAGATAGCCCTCTTCCATTTGTGACTGCGGGCGTTGGGGAATGAACCATTTGCACTGAAATGATTGGTTCTGTTGCCCTTCTGATTTTGCTGAACTCACTATTTTAAAAAAATCTGAATCAATAGGGTATTCAGGCAATTGTGCAGATACGACTTTTTATTCTTAAGTCGATTTGACATGTGGTGGATTTTAGTGTGAATCTAATCAGAGGAGAGGCCCATTTCCAAGCAGTGAGCTTCAGGCTAAGATTTCTTCTCCAGTAAGTCTAGAAATCCTTGTATTAAAATATGACTCTGCCTTAACACAGGGAAAAAAATCATGCCATTGAAAGGTATCCCCAGACATCAAGACTTTTGCAAGAAACTTCACTGACATCATCCAAGTGCCGGTCATCCTGTTTTTATGTGGACCCACATATTTTGTAATTTCCAATTTTTAAAAATAGTATTTTGTATAAAGCCACTTTTGCTTTAATTATGACTTAAATTATTTAGATTGCTCTCATATGTATTGGAAAGCACAAGGGTTTTGGGTCAGTCCAATTAGGGTCCCTCCACTATGTAGGTATATGACCTTAGAAGATGAATAATTATATTAAGCTAATTTAATGCTAAAATCTCAATAATTGTAAGTCAGAAATCTGTTAGAGGAAAAGGTAAGACAAAATAGTAAAATACTTGCCACAGTAACCAGAGCAAAACGACCATCTGATAATTATTAATTTATTCATTTCTTCCAACACCTGACTCTGGTCTCAAAAGGGCATTTACCTTGAATTTTGCCTGTTGTGAACTGATCGACTTGGCTGGATAACAAGAAAAGAAGAAGGTTAAAGGATGCGTTAAATAGAGAACTAAAATTTCTTAGAGCAAGCATTTCAAGTAGGTTATAAACATCATGAAGAAACATGTAATGATAGTTTTTTAACATCTGCACAAACAAAATAACTATCTAAGTAAACAGAAGAGTAGGGAATGGGGTTGTTTTTCTGCAGATATTTGGCTCAAGCAGCTACCCTTTGATTTATGTAATTTTATCATTATGCTGCAATTGCTTTCCTTCTGAATTATTCATTCAACATAAGCTTGCAATAAAGGCGATGCCTGAACAGCTAAAAAAGGTGACATCAAGGAGGTTGTTTAAATGAAGTACAGAGGGTTTTGTTGTTGTTGTTGTTGTTTTTTTCCTCTTCATTTTATGGTCTGAATAAATGTTGCTGTGGACAAATCACATTTTGGGGCAATGTATCACAGCTTTAAGAAAAGCTACACATACACTAATAGGCTAGAATTGTCTTCAAGCCATGTCCGTGAATGGCCATTAATTTCTTTTCTTGGATCCCTGCTAGTCTGGAGAGAGTTTCATTGAAAGGACTGTAATGAAAATAACAGCAGAATTATTCGCTTCTGCTGCTAAAGTTACTCCAGATGGTAATTTGTTTCTTTTTTGGAAAATCATGTGCACTTATGGTTAGTTTTTTTCAGTCTGTACTTTCACATGTTAAATCAAGGAACAGTGGCTCATTAGTGTAATGTTTGCGGTCTTTATCAATAGAACTCGTATTAGTTTACACAGAAATCCAACTGATTGTTTTTTCATATTTGCTAAACACTTTAAACCTGAATGTTTACTGGTAATGGCTGTATCACACTGAAATTACGTAAATTCTGGTCTATAGTAGTTCATACTCCTGAAAGCTACTAACAACTTGGATCTACTCTTTAAAGTAGAAGTCACTGATTTTTAAAAGATACCTATGACAATTTGATACTACATGGTAATATTGTATAATACGCTCTTTTGGTGAATTTTAAGGATCATCCTCTCAATTTTAATTTGTATTAACCAGAGCTAGTACAGGATTTAGGTCAAAGACTTCCTTGTGTGTTAAATGACTTACCTATACAAAGGCTGACTAAAAGGTATAGTGCATGTTTAAATCTAAAGAAAATCTATTATTGTAAAAGACACATGACCAAGAACGCTGGGATAAGCGCGCTCAAAGCAAGAGGCAGGGTTTCAATTATTTTGAGGGCAATTAACGATAATTTTTCTTTTACTGTAATATATTTTTTTAAAACTTAGACATTCCTTGTGTTTTTAAATCATATATCACTCAAGTCTCTTGTACACCAAAACATATGAAACGTCAATGAAAGTTATTAAAAGAAGGTATAGATTTAAAACTCCCGTGTTCCTGAATGATAAGACTTTAATATTGTCAAAATGTCCCTACAACCCAAAATAGCCAAAAAATTCCCTGTCAAAATTCCACTGGCATTTTTAGAGAAATAGGAAAAAAATAAATATTCATATAGAACAAAAGTAATCTAAAAGAACTCAGATCGCTGGGTCTGATGACACAGGCCTGTGATCCCAACAGTCTAGGAGGCAGAGGCAGGAGGACGGGGTTAGCCTGGGCAATTTAGAGACTTAACTAGCCCCATTTCAGAATAAAAACATAAAATATGGACAATGGAGAAAGGTCAGTGGGAAGGCCCTAGGTTCTGTCCCTAAGATCACTAGGGAAAAAAGAGGCCACAGATAATGAAAGCAGTATTGAGAAAGAAGGACAAAGGTGGAGGCCTCAGACTTCCTGATTTCAAAATATACTGGAAAGCCATGATAATAAAACCAGTATTTAAAGTCAAAATTCAAGGAATCTTTTTTTTAAAGAATGAGATTTATGGTACCAGGATGCTAATAATTAAGAGATTGGTAATGTAGTTGTATTAGTCTCTAATGTAAATGGGGTTGGTGCTGTTTCACATAAGCTTTGGTATGCTCTACAAAAATATATTTTATAAAATAAAACCAGTATGAGATTTTACATACACACACACACACACACACACACACACACACACAAATAGACCCACTGATTTTCTGGGTGAAGTAAAAGAGAGAAGCAATTAATTGGGTAATTAAAAACTCAGATTATATTATGGTGCCCTTTAGATCGGTGACCCTGAAATGAATGCCCATATGAATAGCAGGGGAACTTCTGAAAAATATCAATACCCATATTCCTTCCCCACAGGTTCTATTTCAGTGGCTTGGGAAGATCATTAGTATTATGTAAAACAACACAAGAAATTTGAACATGCAGCCTGGGTAGGGAATCATCCCTGTAGAAATGACTCTTAGCAGAAACGTGCATTAAATACATACATACATGTAGGCCTATTATAACATCAATTCACAATGAGTATATGATATTACAGGAAACATATCTAATTCATCGGGACCAGAAATAATTCTGTGGAAAATTTTGGAAATTATCTTTTGCCACACTGTTGTAAATAATATTTATTTTATCCCAAAAATGATATTCATATAAACCTAAATTTTAACTTCAATGCTAAATAGTAAATGATTCTGTATGAAAACATATGTGTAACAAAGCACACAATCATCCTTGTTATCTGCGAGATCTGTACTGGCAATTCAACCAGTTCCAGATCAAAATATATTATACAATTCGTCTGTACTGAACAGGTACAGATTTTCATTGTCATTATTCCATGAACAATAAAGCATTTCAAACACAAAGATTACATTCGTTATTAGCAATCAAAAGATGACTTAAAGTATAGTGGAGGATTGTACAGGTCATTTGAAAGTAATAGGCCATTTAATGTAAGAAACTTGAGCATCCTTGGATTTAGGAATAACTGTAAATTTAATGAAGACACATATCTAATGAAGAACTCTAATCATCGGTGCTGGCCTAATTGCTGCGCTTGAGCTTTCTCAGAATGGTTTTTATAGGACATCAAATGTAACAATATTTAAATTAGGAACTATTAAACGAGTTACTAAAATTATAACCATTACTCAATCAAAGCTAGTGTGATACATATTTGGCTACTGTCTTGCGCTGTTTTTCTAACTGACAGATGACAGCACAGAAAACCAATAAATATGATTTTTAAGTAGCAGGAAATTCCAAATAAGAAAATTTGGTTATAAAGGGATTTCAAGCCTAAGCCAACAAGCCAATCTGATAACGAGGCTGTCTTTCCTCTGGAACTCCTCCCCATCCCTCTGCAATTCACAAACAGAAAGCCCCCTAAATTATCTCACCTGGGGATTTAGAAGATGGTGATTTAAAGACAGTTAATGTGGCTAATCTATCTACCGATGTAAATGATTATTACAAATTGATATACCTATTATCATAAATAACAGAGAGGCCAACTGAAGGAGGTCAGGAAGAAAGGTTTCACTACCTCATTCACAAAATTTTTGGCAGCAGAATGTTTCCCGGGCCGGATGAAAGAACTCAAGGTCCTGTGATGAGTGTTATCACCGTGTATACCTAAAATGTACCATTAAAATAAAATTAAAAAAACTCAAGATCTTACAATTCTAGTTAAGCTTTTGTCTTCTCACAGTCTCAAGAGTGCTGTGGCTTTCTAAGATGTTGCTTGCTAAAATAAAATATTTGGAGGCAAAGAGGAGCCAACCCTTTATATTGTGGACATTTTGAGAGTAACAACATTTTTTCCATAATCCCCAACGTGTTTCCTGTGGTGCTTTGTTTAGGGTTATATCACATGCCTCTGCTTAAATAGTCAAAGGCCAGGGAAATTAAATTGCCATGCTTGGCTTATTCTAATCAACCTTTGTCCCCTGGGGCTGCACAGGGCTCGTAATTAACATGACCACCCAAAATGTGAACAGAGTATGGATTTTGTTAGCAGAAAGGAAGCAGAAAGAAAACTGCTGTGTAGACTAGATCTGGGCCTCTCCAGTTTCAGTGGCCAATCACCTAGGGATCTTGTTAAAATGCAGATTCTGATTTTAATATGCTCAGAAGTGATGTGGATACTTCTAATATGTGGGCACATTTTACAAAGCAGGAGAACCCATTATCGACTAAATTGCATCAGACATTAATCTTAGGATGACATTTTCCTCTTCTTTTGTAGTATTTTCAAATGATGCAGAATGCTCATGCCAATATGAAAAAACAAAGAATAAAATTGTGAAACCCTGGTTAAAATAGACACAGAAATCAAAAACAAACAAATAAATATATATACATATAAAATATCAGCAAATAACTGAATATAGCTTGTTTTTATTATGCACATAGGTGCATAAACTTAATTTACCTGTAATAAAATACAATGTATAAGCAACAGCATAACATTTGAATGTAAAAGATTTATAAACTTTGACTCATAAAATATTGTTCAGTTTCTTGTATTATTTCCCAAGATCTAGCATATTTTTGTACTTACTATGAACCATATAAAAATTATCTCTCAGTCTTCTAAATACTAACCCTTTACTGAGCTCTCTGTGTCACTAACTTTGAAATCTGATGTACTCACCTGAATTTGCTTTTGCTAAAGAATTACTGAGTTTAAAATTGCCTCGTAATTGTGAATTATGATCAAAATAATTGCAGTGCAAAACTCAGCCAATTTTTTTGTGAAATGTAAACACATGTTTTAGTCACTTTCTCCTCACTGAGACAAAACATCTAACACCCACAAGTTAAAAGAGGAGGGATTTGTTTTGGCTGACAATATAGAAGCTTCAGCCCACAGCAGGGGCCTCCATGGCAGGGGGCACGGCCAAGGAGAGACAGCTTATGGCAGGGCTGACAGGAAGCAGAGAGGCCAAGGGAAGAAGGAGGGACACACGCCCTCACTGGCCACGCCCCCGGTGACTCCACCCCTCTCACCAGGCTGCACATGCCAAATCACTTTAGTTGTAAACTCATCAGTGGATTAATCCACTGCTAAGTCTCACAGTACTATGTTCCAGTCACCTCTCAAAAATCCCCTCTATGACTGTATGAAGCTTTAGGAGACATCTAGGTACAAACCATAGCAACAAACATTTTTCAGTTTTCCCCCAGAACCTTGCACCAACTCCGTTAACTTCTAAATCCATCACCCACAATATATCAAATGATAAATTGAACCCAAGAAAAGTAATTTAAAAATTACACATTCTGCAGTGGTAAGTCCCCAGAACTGGCAGCCTAATGATGTCCTACAGTCTCATAAAAATCCACAGTAAGCATTTCTTAACGTCCTAAGACTTTTATATTCAAGGACAGCCTGAGATCCCGCGGCACAAACCTGCTTCATCGCCCTCTGCTGGTCGGCCTCCGTCCTGGCAAACAGTTCTTTACACCAAGGAACTCCCTTACTGAGTTGCTTAAGCAAAATTCTTATTCTGTTACTTAAGCAAAGAGTTACAGGGTTGGACAGCAAGGTGTCCAAGGGAGGAATTCGTGTATTTTGATCTTCCTTGGATCCCTAGTGTATAGAACAACCCCGGGCACATAGTAGGTGTTCAGTTGAAGGTTGAATGAATAAACATTTCTGCTTATGTATTTATTCAATATGAATTTGAAAGAAATACTTTGTTTTCTTGGTTGAGAACTCTATAGACAGAGTGATGCAATACTAGTAACTGAAACAGCAGCATGAGGATTTTTCTATTATTCTATTCACTTTAAACGGTTTCTTACTGTTTTTTTCGAATAACTTTGTAATATTTTGTGCACAGCAGAACATACTTTACTTTTCCCACTGCCTCAGTAATAGAGTGGAGTCGCAAAGGTCTTCAAATATATACTTAGAAAGGGTATTTGTGCTGATTAATGGGGAACATTGGAACATGTTTTGCAAATACAGCTTTCAAAAATTTTTAGCATCTTCCATTTAGATCATATTCTGCAGATTATAGTGCGACCCCCTTCTGGTACAGACAGTTCCCATTTTTTTCTCTGTTTATTCTGCAGGGAGCATAAAGTAGAATAATGTTTTTCTTTATTGTCATGATGTATGTATCCAGGGTGCTAAACCTCTAAATGAAGACCTGGGACCAAAATCATAGGTCTTCTTAGTAAAGTCACATTTTATGATGATTCTTTAGTACTAAATAATTATGTGAAGTAGGAAAATAAAAGTTTATAAGCTGTAAGTAAGTGTAAATATATCGGCAGCATTATTATTTGGCTACTCTAATCACCTCTTTTCATACCATTCACAGTCTAATTGAAATTCTCCCCATTATGTACAAAGTAGCAGTAGATCACAATAACATCATGAGAAAATAATAAATATCTCTGTTGAACCAGCGATTTCTAGGTTTTAAATTTCTTCATTTCTAAAAGATAAGTATTTGGCTAAAAAGACTGGAGCAGCCCAAATCAGTTCACCTTCTAGTGCGGAATGTTAATAAAAAGGCAGCTACCTCGCTAGAACTGTTTGTCTGTCCTTCTCAGTCCCATTTGTAGCTGTGTAGAATATGAACAGAAATAATAAGCATGCCTTCCAGGCTAGAGTATGTGAGCTGCAGTTGTGGTTTCTCTAAACTTCTATTTCTGCTGGCTGATCTCAGAGAACTCAAAAGTCCTTTAGCATTTGCGTGTCAAAAGACGTAAAGGAACTGGATTTTTAGTCACTGTATGAGTGAAAACCACCCACTAACCAGGAATGCACGAACTACATTATTTCCTAAGTGAAAAATAAACTATAGTCACGCACACATTTGTGATTTTCTTAAATGCCTCCAGTTTTTGCATAACAATTCATTGTAAGATCTTTGCAATCAGACTGAAGCTGTTACTACTTCATTGCAATTAGTCAACTCTTATTTTATAGGGATGTAAGAATGTAACTGTCAAAGATTTGTCACAGGGATACATTGTTGAAAATCAAAATGGGGAATAATGTGTCTTGTGCAACTATTGGTATAAAAGTTAAAGCCAGAATAATAATGTATATGCTTGTATACAGAGAATATATCTGGAAAACTATATAAGAAACTGATTGGTTCTCTGACCTGAGATACACAGAAGAATTGCACTTTTTCATAAGTCTTTTTTAACTTGTGATTTTCTTTTACACTAATTAAACAGTAAGACAGAACAAATGGTTTTCTCATATTCATTACTCAGAATGCTGCTATTTTAGACACTTAGGACCAAATTTCTTTCTAGACAATTCCTTTTGTTCATACTCCTGCTGACTCTTCCATCTGTGTTGCCTACTTTCTGCCAAAATCCTATTCACCTTCAAGGTCTTTTAAAGTTTACGTGATGTTTTTCCTGGTTACCTTCATTTCAGAAGAAAAATAAAATCACACTCAAATATGTATTTTTTATCTGTATATACTTTATGATAATGAGTTACTTATTCTATTGCAACCTAGGCCCATGTAATATCACACCATCAATTTTAGAAATTGGGAATTATCTTGTATTGATTGTTATTCAATAAAGTCTAGCCTTATTCGAGATAGAATAACTCAACAAATTATTGAATTTACTTATGCCAGTCCTTGGTGAGATACGAAGTAATGTCTTCCAACCACAATTCAGATCTAAAAGACATGTCTTTCCCTCTAAAATCATGCATCATAAAACGTTTCCCAAGAAAAGGCTATATAACTTTTCTTGTAAGTCTATCTTTATCTAATAATTGTAGGAAAGAATTAATAGTTTTTGTCTGTCTAGTAGCATCACAACAAGCAAAGAATAAAGTACAAGATATTTTGGGTGTGGATACATTCATCATTGTAAAACGGTTTTGTGTTTTAATGAAAAAAATTAAACTTTTGCCTTTGAAATTATTTGAATCTTCTTTATCCATGGTTTTTCCATACACTTTTGAGAATAATAACGCTATACTGTAAAAAGAGATCAAAGTAAGAAAATCACGGTGATTATAGCCCAGAGTAAAATTTAAAATGTATTGTTTTTCAATGATATTTGTAGCCATTTCCATTCCTCCCTAGTCCCGCTAAATACCAGTTCCAGGACATACCTTAAATGAATCTCTGTCTGCACTTAGAGTCTATGCTCAGTGATAATAAGACCAATCAGTTAGTAAAAGGTACACATTAAATACTTATATTTTTCAAGGGCATAAACAGTAAAACCTTAGTTTACAAGCATAATTCATCCCAGAGAGATCCTTATAATGCAAAGGCCTTGTGTAGCAAAGCAAATTCCCCCGTAAGAAATAATAGAAACACAAATGATTCATCTGACATCCCAAAAATAGTCATATAAATATGATTGCAACATAACAGAATACAAAATAATAAAGAAAATATAAAATTTAAAGAAAAACTTGTATTTACTTTGGAAAATCTTCATGGCTGGTGTGAGAAACAAAAGAGAGGCGGGTCACTGTGTAGGACGACTTTCACTGTCACTAACAGAATTGCTGCTCTCTACAGGCTCACTGGAATCATCTTCTTTTCATGCACCTTTAACAAGTAACCTGTCCAATGACGCTCGCTTTTGCTTCCCTTTGAGGATTCCGGGGAAATGAGACATTGCATTGTCACTAAACGAATTTATTGCATTGTTAAACAAACTGTCATTATCACTTGCACTGCTAGATCTTTATTCAGTAGGTGCTTTTCTACAAAATTTTGCAAATTCCTACATTTTGCACATCTCCCTAATTTCCTTTGAAGTGAAAGATTCCTCTGCCTTTTTCTCCTCCTCCTATGCAGATGAGAACTCTCCACAGCCTCTTCCTGTTAGGAGAAACTCACCCACAATCCTGGAGAGAGAAAGCCAGAGAGAGAGGCAGAACAATTACCTCAGCTGTGGTCATTCATGTGATGTTCAGCATCACATTCTGCTCATTGAAAACATTACCGGTTTGTGAAGTTAAAATTCATGGGAAATATTTGCTCATCCTGCAGAACTCTCCACAGAACAAGTTACTCCCAATCCAAGATTTTACTGAATATTCTTTGGGAAATGAGAAAAACATAATGTAAAAGTGACAAAAGTTATTTTAATAGTAATTAATGATAAAGATGTCTCTTAATAATTTATAGAAAGTGAGACCATAAGGCAAAGTAAATAACCGTCATATTACCAACATTTGTCAGGCATGGCGGTGCATGCCTGTAACTCCAATATTCCAGAAGCTGATGCAGGAGAACGCAGAGTTCAAAATCAGTGGAAGTGATGTAACAAAACCTCGTCTGAAAAACACACAACAAACGAAAGGAACATTCATTCTTTTTTTTTTTTTTTTTTTTGTGGTGCCGGGGGGATCGAACTCAGGGCCTTGTGCTTGCAAGGCAAGCACTCTAATCACTGAGCTAAATCCCCAGCCCTGGAACATTCATTCTTTAAGTGTACAATTTTTATAGATTTGTCAATTCTGATATCAAGAAAACAAACATAATAGAAGACTATAAGTAAACTTTTAGAACTTAGAGTCACTATATTCTTATGATGATAAATTTCAAGGTAGTAAAAAATTGCCCACAACTTGAGAAAATGGTGTAATAAATGGCTAATGCAATGACTTGGGTCATACCTGAGAAATTTGTTAATGATAATGGATGAGAAACTACGATTAAAACAACTTTCCATACCAAATTACTGAGATGCGAAAAAGGCTGAGAAATACGTCTAGCAGCAGCATTTCAGCAATGAATCTTCCACACCCTTCCAGATGGTTCTGTTGTCCAGGCTAAAGGATGTGTGATAGATGTATATGGCTCCCTTTGCTCAGGGTGTACGTAACTCGTTTAGCTGGGAACCTCGGCTACATCATTAATCTCCGGGGTGTCCTTCCAGCTGATTATTCTTTGTAACATTAAAGATAAACCTCTGTATCATTATTCAACTTATGTTTAGAATGAAGAGAATCAGTGTTGACCCTTGTGTGGATGTGGTACAATCACATTGGTGAGAACTAGAATAATACTTTAAGTTTTGTCTTTTTATCATGTGAAGAAAATTAATTACTTGTCATTTTTATTTTTTGATCTAAAAATTAATGTAGACTTTATACACATAATATAGACCTAGAAATATACTCTGGGCTATAGTTCCTTGAACATCCTGTAATATTTTGTTTTGCTCTAAAATTTTTAGGATTAAGAAAGAAAAAAATTAAAATATAACTAATGTAACACAATCCTGATATTTTGTATTGTGGATAGTGTAGAGAACCACCTAAAAAGGCTTACCTAAGTTTAAAATATGTTTTCTGAAATCTATTGTCTCTTTCATGTTTTATTAGACATATTTCCAATAGTTACCAATAGTATTTAATATATTTTAAAACTAGAATTCCATACATAATTTTTCTCTTTCCTTTTTTAACTGCAAAACACGGTATGACATTGTTGAGAGAAATTCGCCTGGGCAATGACAGTATAAATTTGATAAATAGAAAATGTTACGTATTTCATTGAGGATTTATCTAAACACAACAGAAATCATAACCAGTATTTTAAGCTTGAGGGTATTTGGTGCCACCTACTACGTTCTCAAAAAGCTGTCAGGAGGTCAGAATAGCAAACAGCCTCCAGAAATGGCTTTCAAACTCCAGTCTTGCTCTGTTTCTGTGGATGGTTAAACTTTATAACCTTTGTGAAGGGTATGTCATCTTCTGACATGCTGACAGTAGACCCACATTGCTTCTACCAGGACACCTACATGTGGATGAGTGCACTGTATAAGCTTTTCTTGAACACTTAAGTCAATTCCTCCCTCAAATGACCCTTTTAGAGTATCTGATTTGTGGGATCTGAATCTTGCTAATCAGGCCCCTGTCTACATGAGAATCTCAGAGAGCTGGCAATTCAGTGGTGCATTTTAGAATCTGCACCACTGTGAGGTGTGCTTAGATACTTGGAATGATTTTTTTGTTTTGGAGTGCTGGGGAGCTTTGGAATGATTTTTGATTGAACTATTCCTTGGTGCCTGACCTAACAAAACTACTAGGAAGCCCCACAAAGAATAAATGAAAGAAATGGCAGTAATAACATGCTCCTATTTGTTTTTTAAAAAAAGAGTATTTCTCTTACCAACAGAGCTGCATTTGCTTTTTCTTCACATATGTTTGCTTTCATGTTTTGGTGTTAATTATTATTTTCTGTAATTGAGGTACAACTTAATAATATCTTATACCTCGAAAATTTAATTTTCAGTACAGTACCAATGCCATGGCATATACAAATAAGGAGGAATAATTGTGTGTTTTTACAGTATTTGTTAATCATGAAATCATAACTCAGCAGACTACAAGGTACTATAAGTCCTTGGACTTATATTTCACATTTTGTATGGTGACAAGTTTTGTGCTCCAAGTGTGTGCCATTTACGTGGAGCTCACCGGGAAAGGGACCTGGACAGTGTCATACTTCAGTTCGTCTAATCCTGCCATACTTGTTAGTTGTGGCTTCCTACAGCCGCTGGCCATTATTTTCTTTTGCTATCGCCCAAATCAGCTACTCAGAATTCTGTTCTAGACAAGGTGACTCAAAGACTGTATTTCTAAAAATGTTGAGTTTTACTATTCCTGCTTATGTTTTGTCTATTTAGTCTTCCACTAACTTGTACCACTGAATATCAGATGTCAAATATTCTCTACGGAATAGCCTAGAATCTGTTCACTCTCTTCCTTTGCCTCATTATGCAGTGCAAACCACCACTCTTCTTGACAGTTGGAATTAATCGCCCAAGCCCATACAGTAGTGTCTTCTCCATCAGCTCAGATACTCAAAAGACCCAAAAGGCCAGGGTGGTAACTGTTCTAGTTTGGAAGTTAGAAAGTTCCCAAAACTCCATGTGTTACAGGCTAGGTCCCTGGCTTGGCACTACTGGTAGTTGGAGGGGCCTTCAGTAGATTTTTCTTCACTGAGGGCATGCTCTTGAGTGAGAAAGTAAAACCAGGATACTCTTTACTTCTCTTTTTCTTCATGGACATGAACTGAATAATTTTGCCCAGTCACTTGCTCCTGAAAAGATGTGTGGCTTTGTCAAAAGCCCAAAAGCAAAAGAATCCACTCAGTCATAGAATGGGACTTCCAAAACCGGGAGCCAAAATAAGCCTTCTTCTTTATATACAATGGTCATCACAAGTATTTTTTTCCATGATGGAAAATTGCTTGACACAACAGTATTGACTTGATTTAAATTGTGTCCCTAAAAGGAAATAGTTTTCTTCTGAAAACTAGACCTCTAACTAACAGCCTAAAATATAAAAACAGGAGACAAAGAATAAATGTGGTGGAGCACTGGAATTACAGAACAAGGAGCTATTTGCTCCCGTCCCTGGGTTTTCAGATCTGTACAGGAGAAATGATATCATCTGTTGCCTGAAGATTCACAACAATCTCTGTCAGCATTTCTTAGGATGGGCCTCTGCCATCGCTAAGTGTTGTTATTTAATTGGTGCAATGATTGAGTCTTCACGAATACATAAAGCTGGAATCAGTAACATCCATATAGAATAGAAAAAGTTGCATACTTTTCTGATAAGATTTGATAAAAATCCATTGAGATAAATTTTAAACGGGTCAATTTTTAAAGTAAATATGTATGTATTAAAAGTAATAAGGCTAGTAACATTTTTAGCAACCTAAGTATAGTGAGAATTTTCCTAATAGTAATTTTCACTCCCATTGAAGCGATTAAAGAAAAGATGGATAACTCAGACAACGTAACAATAAAGAAGACATTTACATAGGAAATTAAATAAAAACAAAAAGCATTTGACAACTGGAAAATATATTTTCACATTATACGTTAATAGAGATTTAGTATTCCTGATGGACAGAAAACTTATGAATTAAGAAAGATATAAGTAACTCAATGTAAAAATATGCAAAGAAAAATCCAATTAAAAAGGAAAAGTCAAATTTTATAGTATTCCCGGTAGCTTCAAATGAGATATTTACAGCAAAATAAAAATTAATACTTATTACATTTTATTTCAACTCATTTAACAGAAGTCCATTTTATGTAGACATAAAAACAACAAAATTCATGGGTCATCAGTGGGCCTTTCTAGTGAACAAACTCATTATTATGAAAGTTAGTAACTAAAGGACCAGGACTAAGCATTTATCTGTGCTTTCTTCACTTTATTGACTGCATTTTGCAGCCACACCAAATTCATATGTCAAAGTCCTAACTCCCATTCCTCATAAGGGCTATTTGGATATAAAACCTCTATAGTGGTAAGTAAGGTTAAATGAAACCATGAGCATCAAATCCTTCTCTAATGTGACTGATGGCCTGATAACAGGAGAGAAATCTGAGAATAATGCACACAGAAAAATTCATATGAGTCTAAAATAAAAAGAAGGTAATCTCTGAGCAAAAGACAGACGCATCAGTATAAACCAGCCATACTGATGACTTTTCCTGGGTTCCCAGCCTCCAGAACCATGAAAACATAGAGTTCTATTGCTTAAGCCACCAGTCTGTGGTAATTTGTCATGACATCCCTAGCAAACTAATACACTGTAAAATTATATTTTAGCCAAGCAAAATACTTTATGTGGAACAATGCTCCCTTATAAAAAATTGTGGCTAATGTGTGTAAAAGGATTGATTAGAATGATATCTCATTTTGTAACTCTTGATTACATACTAAATTTACCACAAGTGAATGTAAAAACCATTAGATGAAAGAGTAATGGGAATATTTGTAAAGAATATATCAGTTTGATAGCTTTGCCTCCTACCGCTTATGATTAGCATCTGTAAATGAAGTAAACAGATATTATATATTCTACAATGTAATAAAGTAGAGAGTACTCATAAATTGTGCTTGCTAACAAAAATTAAATGTAATTCTGATCTAATACAACTTTACAAGAAATACAAGTGTTACGGGAATAGGTACACATAACACCATGAGAAATTAGTGAGCCAAATATCAGACACTGGGAAATTTTATAGGCTAGCCTAATTTTCAAAAATATTTCAATGACACAGAGAGAATAAAAGGAAGGAAAGCATAATGTTATAGAATGAAAAAGAAACATAATTATACAGGCAGTTTATGGATCTTTTGGGGATTTTTTTTGGAAAATGGGAATCTGGAAAAATATTTTTCTGTGATTAGGGAAAATTCAATATTGATAGGTGATTACCATTAAATGTAGTCAGTGTGAGACTATCACAGTGATTATACTAAAACAAAAGTCCTTACTGACATATTCTTACTAACATTTGTGAGTGGTGTGATATGATTTCTGGTTATTTGGCTTAAAATAATAAACACACACGTGAAAACGGGAATGGTGATTGAATTAAGCCGCAACAAAAGTTTGACAAGACATGTCTAACTGTTCCAGCCTGGTGATGGGTAAATAGAATTACTTATAGTCATTGCTCTAGTTTTGTTAATTGTTGGATTTTTTTGTTCAATGCCTTTTAAAAATTATTTCCAAAAGGCGGGAATATGTAATTTCTAGTTCTGCTTCATATCATGTTAACTATTTCAATATTATTTCAAAGCATTTCAAAGATGAAGAAGCAAATTAATTTTCTCAGTTGGGAATGTGGCTAAACCCAAGAACCAAAGTTCAGTCTCACCCAAACAGCAGCTGCATTCCTTAAACGTATTGTTGGTGTCCATCCAAAGGAAACTCAGAAAACTAAGCCTGAGTTTATGCTATGAATAAGTACTACTGGATTGAATTTAACACATAAACTAACCGCAGTACCGTTTGCTAAAATTAAGATGCAATAACATCTTTCCAAATTCCAAACGGCTGAACCTCTTCAGTATCTTCTATGCAATCTCATCACAGAGATTGGTTTAGTCTGGTTTAGAGTAAAATGGTATACGTTTTCCTTTATTTAAAGAAAATGGACAATAAATTAATTGATTTCTAATTAAAAATAAAATCCATTACTGAGAATTTGGACAACAATGAATGGCAATTATATGGCCCCGTTTTCCCACACTTGATTGAAGAAGTGCATTACAGCCAGCACATTTTCTTTCTCACAAAGCAGACCTGATGATGAAGGAAGCAGAAAGAACACAATTTAGCCACAAGTACTTGTTTCCCTAAATATACTGATTAGAAAAAGTTCCCAAAACTATGCTTAGTTCATGATCTAAGCAGCTAAGTATATGATATTCATGAGTCCTACTTTCTGATTGTGTAGCCCCATACTTACAATTGTGTGCAAAATATGCCGCAGTCTTCCTCCACCACGCCTTGGAAAACTTACATTCAGAGCAGTTATTTCTCCTGGGTTCACCTGGCCTGATCATAAAATCAAATAAGTTGGGTGCAGATATTATAGGTTCCATGATCTTACCTTTCCTTAAGGAGAGAAGTTACCAAGAGGACAACTAGTACCAAAACTGAGTAGTAATCACTGTCTTTGATGCTTCAACCAGAATATATTCATGTGTTTTCTTTGACTGTTATATTTTCCTTTTTTCTCTTCAGTGTGGGGGATGGAACCCAGAACCTTGAGATGGGAGGTGAATGCTCTGCCACTGAACTATACCAGTACCATAATTCTCAAGCTTATATAAAATATGATTTTATGATGGATAGCTTTGTTCTTGTTCAACAACGGGACTGATAATTTCTTTTTTTCCTCTTCTTTATTTTTGAAATAATCTCCAAGTATTCTTCAATAAATTTCCTACAGAACAAACTACTCAGAGGCAGAACTTATTGGGAGAAAACAAGAATAAAGCCTTTTGCAATTCCAGGTAGATATGCCAATACAATGGGAAATACAAGGCTGAATTCCCCATTATTGGCAGAAATTCCATTTTAAAAGTATGTGAGAAATGTATAATTTAACATAAGAAAAGCATTTCTGAGGAACTAGTGTTTCTGTTTTTCAAGTAATAGATTAAATAATTAGAATAATTCTTTAAAAGGTATCCACTAGAGTGGAAAGGAATAATTAATAAAGATTTAATATTCAGAAAATGTTAGTTAAAATGTATGCTTACTAATCTTAATATTAGAACAGTGTGAGTTTCACAGTATTAAGTAACTTACTGACACAGAGATGCACATTATTGATGTCATCATTTCAAACCATAGACTACTGAGTCTCTCCCTTCGACTACAATGTTATACAGCTACTAATATTAATTTGCATATTAGTTTCTATAAAATACAGAAGCAAACTTGCAACTTAACTTCAGTAATTCACTTCTCCTTTCATCTAATTTATTACTTCTGTGGTTTTGTGGCTTGTGAAATACACACACGAAAAATCTTTTAGTAGTATGAAAAGTATCTACAATTTTAAAAACTTTGGGATGGCGATTAATCAGAAAAAAGTCATAAAACAGGTATTAGTTTTAGAAAATTAGCATACGAACTACTGAAAAGTATTGAAGAAATCAATAGGTAAAGAAGTAAATAAATACAAATAGTTTATCAGAAGATAATACCTATGGAACCTGTTGGGGGTAACAGGTAGATAAGAAAACATTGCCTGTAGCTTTCAGAAAGAGCGTTAATGTTAATTTTCAGTGCAATTCTAGGGGGAAAAAGTGTAATTTGAATATAGAAGTTTAAAAGAAACAGTCAATATGTGATAATCTGGAATTTTTGAATAAAGCAAAGAAGTAAGTCAAGATATCAGACTATGAAGTTCAACTGATGATTTCTTATAATTATTTCAGTACTAGAGAGGTAAAGAGGAATCTAAAAAAATTTATAGGAGATGTGAATAAACAATCAAAGAGAGAGCACAGTGTAAATACATTTCATCGTGGGACAGTTTAATCTGAATCTCGTACATCCTATTTGATTAGGTTGACAAATAAAAATTGTATTCATCTAAAATTGTAAAGTAGTTAGATATTAACCAACATAATATGTATCATCTTAATTTTATACTGCAAATAAAAATTAGTTCAACCATTTAAAATTGAGGGAATAAGAGATGACATTAAATTATTCAATGCCAAATAAGTCTATCCAGTTAAATGTCATACACATTTTAAAGGAATTTACTTGTCAGAAAGATAGCTAACTGCTGAAATGATAAATAGTATGGTAAATGCAGAAAAAGGTCAATTAGTAATCAGCTATCTTTGGAAGCAATCTCATCTGGCATTTATTATATTATAGTTGTATTTTTCCTCTTATTCATAGAACAAAGATGGGTAACTTTCATGACATATGTAGCTTTCATTCACAGTAAATAGAAATTATGTGTAAAATTTGCATTTGTGAAAGCATAACATGGTAATAATCGAGTCCTTTCTTTTACACTGATCACATCAATAAATGGGTGCTGAGACCCACTTGAAAGTAAAGAAGCACAATGATGGTATTATTTGTGACCTCGAATTTATATTTGCAAATGAAAGAGCTCGTTGAAATAATATATAGTCGAGTCTATTTTGAACATGTTTAGCAAATGTCAAGCTATTTTTGAGTTCACGTAAATGAGTGCAGGTTATAACTAGGACAACTAATTTAAAAAGCTTGTCAAATGGTACGAGAATAGCTATGATGTTATAATGTGAATTGGAGTAGTTCTGACTGATGCTAATAATTTTAAAGTGAGAAAAATCTCCAGTTTACAGTTTTTAGGTTGTCAGTGGGATTGTTTGTGGAAGACTTACAGTCTTCTCAAAGATGTTCACTTCTTGTCTTTGGAGTCTGTGGCTATGTCAAAGGGGTTTTGCAATGTGATAAAGACTGTGGGATTTGAGACAGGGCCATAATCCTGGATTATCTGAGGGGGCCCGACCTAAGCACAGGAGTCCCTTCAAGTGGGAAACTTCTAATGAAATCAGAGGGTATTGTCACGTGGCAGACCAATAAGAGGCAGATACAATACAGCAGAGAGGAGTGTTCCACCTGCTGTCATTAGTTCCGACCTGTACTGGACACTTCCAACAGTTTTGCTCGTCCATGCTTCTCTGTTTATAGTCACCAACAGTCAACTGAAATCTGAACATTTGTATTTGCCTTCAGTCTTTGGAGAGAAACACCACATTCACAAAATTTTTATTGCTATTTATTGTTATAATTGTTTTATATTAATAGTTACAGCTTTATTCTCTTACTGCGCCTAACTGACAAATTAAACTTGATTGTAGATACACCAAAAATTATTGCATAAATAGGGTGCGGTATTATCTGAGGTTACAGGCATCCCCCGGAGGTCTTGCCTTGGACCATTTCCCCGGGGAGGTGGGGGGTGGAGAAGAGAAGAGAGGCTGCTGGGAGAGGAGGGTGGGGCCCAGCTGTGGCCTGAAGGAAACCGGACCTCCACTGAGTGGGACTCAAATGTGACCACTGTCAGAATGAGTCTGCAAATAGCATCTCTTCTAGGGCTTGTAGAGGGGAACACAGCTCTGTTGGACCTTGATTTCTGCCTTGTGAGGCAGGAGCAGAAAATCAAGCCCACTACACTGGAATATGACCTACCGAACTGTGAGAAATAAGTTTCTGTTGCTTTAAGCTATGAAATGTGTGCCAATTTGTTACAGTACCAAGAAAAAATGAAAATGGTGTTTCTTTAGTTTTTCCTACTGGCTAAATAAATTCAGTTTCTCTCCTGGCTAAAGTTTTAAGAGGGTGCGTGTTACGATCTGAAGCTATTTGGTGTAAAAATGCCCACTCTGTAATGACTCACATAACATTTTTTTATAGGCTGAAAGATAGCATGTTGAGCAGAAATAAAAGTTTAAAAATTCTAGCAGTTTTGAATGTCTTTTTACAACGTTTTAGCTCTATAAACTTAAATCTGTTACATCAATTTCTAATCTTCAATTTATTCACTTATCAGTTGGTGATAATTATATCCACTCAAAATTGAGAGCATTTATGTGAAAATAGCTTAACATACTAATTGAGACATTCATACTCTTAAGCATTAAAAGTCAATTTCCTTTCTTCTTGGACAAAACCAGCTACCCCAATACCCTGCACATGACTTTTGGTAACTCGTTTAGGTAGAGAGAGCTTAGCATCTAATGCCCTCATCTATCTATCTATCTAATTATCTATCTATCTGTCTGTCTGTCTGTCTGTCTGTCTGTCTGTCTAACTATTCATTCACTTATTGAGTATTTTGACTTCTCTTTTGATAACAGAGCTTTTTTTAAGCACTAACACATAATCACAACTTATATATAGTCATTGTGCATATTCTTGCGGATTTATGTGAAAAGCTGGACTTTTTTTCAGGCATGTTTTGATCTGAAAATAAAGAAAGTTAAGAACATATCAGTGTATAAAAGTAATACACAAAACAGACCCACAATAATTTCCTGGGGCAACCAGATATACTGCCGGATAATTTATGCCATTGAAGTAGAAAGACAGAAGGGAATTTGCTATGGGAAAGTAAGAAAGATGATGCAAACTTTATTTATATAGCTATTTTTCCCCTAAGGCTAACCAATACAGATCCCTGAAACCACAGATTAATTGTGTACTTTCTTACTGATCTTATTTTCTGGAACCAAAGAGAACTATGTAATAATTTAAGATTTAAGTATGTATAGTGCCTACAATACCAGAAATATTGCAGATGCTCAATACATAGTTTTAACATTAATGATATATTCATGAATAAAATTTTTGTTTAGTTTAAAAAGAAGAGTGAAATAGAAACTAACAATTTCTGTTTGGATTTGGGAAATTGTAGCAATTAATTTTATTGAACAAAATAGGAGCAACTTAGGCACACAGTATAGATTTCTTAGTTGGGTGCTCACTATTGTTTGATGTAATTTTTCTCTAATATTATTTCTCAATCCAGAAATAATTATTTTTCTCTTTGACTTAAGTGGAAGAGAAATGCAGAATATACTTTAGGTCTGCATGATCAAATATGTCCTTTAAGAATGATACCAAGTGGGCTGGATGTTCCAGATACTGTGTAGAGTTGGTAAGACTCCATCAGACTTAGACCGTGTATGTCTCACTGCAGAAACGCTGACCTCATTGTTATTTGTCGTCTGGTATGCGCAAGAAAGAAATGCTTTTGTTATTTCCAGTCCACTAAGTTGGGAGTCTGTTATCAGAGCATAAGTTAGGCTTTCCAGACTTGTACAAACATTAATGTAGAGGATTATGGCCCAACCGACAAACGCCAGAACACCTGGCATAGCATTAGTGGTTGAGAAGAAGTGGCCAAGATAATGGTAAGTATGTGACATGTTAGCAAAACGTTTTGTAAAACTGTCAGACAGTAACTTGGGCAGCACACCGTGCATCAAATGGTCTTTGGTGCTGTTCGGTGCTGTTCGATGCTGTTGGCTGCCTTTATCAAGGTTTTATTCAAAAAAGATAGACTCAAAGAACTGGACGGGTAAAAAAGAGGGAGAGAATAGAGTGAGAAGAGAGGACTTGCAAACCTGAAAAGGGCAACTGCTTTAGGACTTCAATAATAGGACGTAAATTTGGGAAGGTGGCTGAGAGATGAAAGCCAATTAATCATAGCCTGGCAGTAAGGATCAAATCAAGTTTATGGGTGTCATACATTGTTAATATCTCTTTGGGGATTAATGTGGTGTGCAGTAAATCCTTTCAGTTTAGAAATGGTCATTTAAGTCTCCCAATATTCTGCATCATCCTTTACATTCACTCTGCCTGTTGGGCCTACTATGGAGGGAATTCAAATTCATGTGTTGAAACCCTGTACAACTTTCTGAGAATATTTGGAAGCAAAACCTTTGAGAAATAATTAGGTTTAGATGGTGTCATGAGAGTAGGGACATAAGGGTGGGGCCCTTATGATAGAATTAATACCATAATAAGAAAGAACAACAAAGATAAATCTCTCTCCCTCTCTCCTTCCCTCATCTTGTAAGGACACAGAAAGCAATTAGTAAACCAAGAATAAAGCTTAACTACAAATGGACCATCGTACTGCTACCCTGACCTTGGACTTCAATGTTAGAGCCCTGGGAAGATAAACGTTGTGTGATTGAACCACCCAGGGCACTCTCTTATGGCAACCTAAGCACGCTAAGGTGGATTTACACACATTACACAAATCAAACATTAAAATTCTGGTCTTTTGCTGCAAGTGCAATAAAAATCGGTCTTTAAACAGTATGGATCAGTGTGCTATGCCTGAATCAAGAAGTCGAGGGGCTTAACTAAGATACGTTGGTTGTTTCGCAGTAGAGTAGATTCCTCTGAGGACTGTGGGAAAACATCTGTTCTGTGACCCTCTTGGAGTTCTGATGGTTCACGGACAGTTTCTGCTGCTCCGTGACTTTACCTGTTATCTGTGTTTGTCTTCATATAATTTTCTCCTTCTGGGTGAGTATCTGTGCTTAAAATACATGCGTGATGTGTGTATGGGCTTCTGTGGGTGTATTTTGAAAAATTTTTATTTTGAAAAACAGTATATAATAATAATAATAATCCGGAGAGTTCACTTCCTTTTCCCAACGATGAAATTTTATATAACTTTGTTCACTTATCAAAACTTGGCAGTTGACATTGGATCAGTATTATAAACAGAAGTTCAAACTTCATTTAAATTTTACTGACTGTTCTAGGTGCTCTTTTGGCGACTGTTTGTGTAATGGTTCCTCAAAACGTTTTCACATGTTTAGATTTGTATAAGCAATATCTGACTCAGGATACAGAGCTGTTCCAACACACCCGGCACAGACTCTTACTCTTCTGCATAGCTGGATTCTAACTCTGGCAATCACAGATCTGTTCTTTATAATTAAATTTTCTCATGTCAAAATACTACATTAAATGCTTGACAGTGCTTCACATATTGAGATTGGCCTTCTTGTTTAATGCAAGACCCTCCAGATCATCCACATCTCTCCGGTGAATCTTTCTCCCCTTTCATTGCAGAGTAATATTTCATTGTATGAATGAACCACAATTTATCCTTTAACTAATTTTACATTTTAATCTATTTGAGTGGATTGATTCTTACTATTTCTTTTCTGTTTTAAATTTTATGGACTTCTTTTATATTGATTATTTCCTTTCTTTGGTTTGGTTTGGGTTGCTTCCTTTTCTTTTTCTAGCTCCTGGAGGTCAAAGCTTAGATTCTTGATTTTTGATATCTCCATTATATTCTAATAGAAACATTTATTGATAAGAAGTTCTCAGTACTGAATTAGTGGCATCCTAAAATTTTGATTTTACATATTGATTTTCATTCATATTATTTATTTTATATTTTCTTCCAGACTTATACTTTACCCATGGATTATTAAAACAGATTATTAAAATCTGTTGTTTAATTTCTAAGTGTTTGGAAATTTTCCCACTATTTTTCTTTTCCTGCCCTGCCTCTTCTTTTTCCTGTCCTACCTCACCCCTTCCTCCTGTTTTTCCTTCCCCTCTTCTACCAGTCACAGGACATGGTTTCAAAAACACACAAAGAATGTCACAGAACTCTGATTAATATTTAAGAAATTTAATAGAAACCTTCAGACAATTTCAAGAACAATTAGGGTTTCATGGAAACTCCAAGAATGACAGGTAGAAGTTAAAAATAAAAACAATTTTGTACTAGACAAAACAATTTTGATAGACTTATCAATAAACTGAACACAGCCAATAAAATAGTAGGGAGCCTAAAGATATATCCGTAGATACTTCACCATTTGAAATTCAAAGAGAAGCAAAAGTTGGGAAAATGTATCAGAAAATATGTCGTATCATGTAATGAGAATTGTCCTATATTGTTTGAAACAAAATCCTGGGTGCACTAAGGAAAATGAGGATTATTTCTTAAATTTTTTTGAGACAGGGTCTCACTATGTAGCTCAGGCTGGCCTTGAACTCACTACGTAGCCCAGGCTGGTCTGAAACTGGCGGAAATCATCCTGACTCAACCTCCTGAGTGCTGGGATTCCAGTCACACACTACATGTCTGGCTTTCTTTCTTAATTCTTAACTCTAAAATTAATCCATTAATTTGAAGCCATTGATGATAATATTGTTCTGTCATTTCTAAACATGCGTAAAAGGGAAGAGTAATACAATAGCACACACTTGAAGGTGCGTTCTAGCATCCTGGGCCTCACTGCGGCTCACGCTGAAACCACCGGGAAAGTGGGCAGCTGCTGAGGACTTGTTCACCCCTGTCCTCACCTCTCCTTTTCTTCTCCCTTTCCCTCTCCTCCTCGTCCTCCTTCCTCCTCTTCCATTTTTTTGTTTTTGTTTTTAACTCACATTCTGCACTTAAGAGTGTCAGAGAGACCTGGCTTTAAAATCTAACTGCCTATCCAACCTCCTGGGTTGTGCAATGGAGGAATGTATTTAATACAAACTTCAGACTTCTGGCGAGACTGACGTGTTAGTGAATTCATCAGTGGAGCAAAAGTCCCACTTTGGGGCATTGACAATGGGGGAGGATGCGGATAATGCCCGTGTGGAGCCCGGGGTGTGTGGCAACTCTCTGAGCTTTCCTCTGTTTTACTCCAAACCTAAAACTGCTCTAAAAATTAAAATCTTCAGAAACAATCAAAGAAAAAGAAAACCCAATTTCCCTGGGACACACTACTGTTCAAAGTGTCAGTTTACTCACCTATAAAGTCAGAGTAGTGACATCTACCTTAGCACCTTAATAGTGCAGATGAAGTGAATGGTATTAGGGTGCCTATGGCCATGTTTGGCATATAGAAAGCTCTCAGAAAACAATTGTTAAATGCTCCATATGAGCCGGGAGTCAGAGACATCTGCGTATTGGTTACTTTTCTAGAGTCATTTGTTTGCAAGAGAGTAGGTTTAATACAGCACATTTACAAATTACATTTTGTAATTTTTGTAACATTCACACACACAAGCCAAATGCAGGAAGACTGCAGAAAATCTACTTACACATTGGAGACCCAAAAGATCCAATCAAGGGCTGGGAGCTCACGGCACTGTCCCCCGTACATCCGTATCTGCTCTCAAAGGCTGAAGAAATCTATACTGGAGCCAGAATATGATGCTCATGCTGGAGATGAAGACCAGAGCTCCCCAGAAGCAAACAGCAGCCATCCTGGATGACTGCAAGGCCCTGAGCTCCTTCAGCGATGAGAACAGCTGAGTTTACTTAGTGAAACCAGCCACAACAGAGCTTCTCCTGGGAAACAGCCGGCCGTCATCTTCTGCTCCCGTTCGCCTTTACACTGTGTGGGCAGTAGCCTTCAGGTGGATCTTCTTCACCCGGAACCACACCAACTCGGTCCAGCTGGATGTTCCTGCTCAATTCGACCACAATAATAAGTCCACCTCACATCTGGAAGTCACATACTTTCTACCTGTAGTTTTGTAATAATATCCTTCCTCCAACTTGTTAAAATATAGTTATGTGTAGGATTGTTTTATGATTCAATGACATAATGAGGGTAAGTACTCTCAGGACCCTGTCTGGCAGAGAGTCACCTCTCAAAGAGTAGTTAATGTTACAGTGCCTTCTCAATTTCATATTTTATCTGCGGGACTTCTTCTATCTCAGGAGAACTCAATTGGATTTCACACAGTAGAATGAGTGAATTTACTCTTCCAGGGGGAAGTGTATAGTGTCTTTGCTCTCTCAGCTATCTTATCTATTTAAATTTATATTGAAACTTTTCTGTCTAGGCAGCATTTCTACTCTTTCATTTCCCTATTTCCTCCAAAAACACGTTTCTCCTCTGAATATCGAAGCACATGGAAGTGAGCAAATACATTAGCAAGGTGTCCATTATCCTGTCAATATTTTTAATAGAGTTAACACCTGTGAGAGGATGTTAACAAATAATTTGTAAGAAAAAACACCATTTATCGCTTATAGAAAATAATGTGAAAATTAATCATATAAACATTAAACATAAAAAGAAAAGCCAAACCCTTTGCTTTCAGTGGACGGAAGCAGCTGTCTTTCATTTCTCTTTCCTTGACCAGGTAAAGAACCATGATTTCTTGAGAAAGCATAATTTCTTGAGGAACCATGATGCTGAGGGGCCATGATGTTGGGGAACCATGGTGCGGAGGAACTATGATGCCGAGGAACCATGATTCTGAGGAACCATGATGCTGAGGGACCATGATGTTGGGGAACCATGATGCTGAGGGGCCATGATGTTGGGGAACCATGGTGTCAAGGAACTATGATGCTGAGGAACCATGATGCTGAGGGACCATGATGCTGAGGGACCATAATGATGAGGGACCATGATGCTGAGGAACCATGATGCTGAGGGACCATGATGTTGGGGAATGATGACGCTGAGGGACCATGATGCTGAGGGACCATGATTTCTTTGGCCATGCTCTCAAAAGTACATGTTTCTCTTTTTAGAAGTTTCTCTCAAAGCATAAGTATTTTTACTGGAGCATTTCTTCATCATGTGTGTAATAGATTAAAGGTCATTTTACATATGAGATAAGCAATTTGACTTCAGACATGGCAAAATCTTATAGTTGTATCTATAATGAAGAACATTCGACAAATATTATATTCTTAAAAAAACATACATTGGCCTATGTAACTTGATTTTGAGCTTTTATTTTCATTATTTTTCTAAACTATTCAACAAAAGAGATAATTAATTCTTTATAGGCTGTAAATGCCACCTTGTCATCTCCATTTTAGTTAAATTAATCTTGAACATTAGAAAAAACAGAAAAATATGCCTTATACAATTTAGTTACTACTTGGATTGTTCATTAATTTGGTTATTATATTTCTGCACCAAATATTAATCACGTATTGGTGGACTGTGTCTCCAACAGAGAATTTGAAACAACATCATATTTTTGGCTGTAGACTATGAACATGTCACATTATTGTCACCAGTCATGTATGTGAGGTTAAAAATTCTGATACAACCAAAAGTCTTGCTTTATTGTTTTGCTGTTCTAGTTTATTTCTTTGTTTAAAAATTATACTACAGAGCAGTTTTCTCTGCATACATACACCTATACTTTTCCTCAGGCTTATAACAAAATATAAATATAGATGCACTGGTAAATTTTTATAGAAATTACATTTTTCTACTTATGCTACTCTGAGTGTTTATTCTTTTTATTATACAAATGATCACAATCACTTTTCCAGGTGAATAATTGTAAATCAATGTTAATATTTAAATTGATGAAAATATTCTATAGGCATGCAGATTATTTCTTGTTTTTAACTGTTTTTAAATTGCAAGTCCATTTCGCAGTTCTGTAATTGAATATTTTCTCATTCTGATTTGGAGCAGTATTAGGCTGTTTAATATCTTTATTTAACTAATTAGTTTGAGTAGTCATTCATTTTGCTGCAGAAATATTAACATTTGATTGCAAGGTGCTTCCCCAACCTCTACACTGTTAATAATATACAGAATATAATTAACATTACTGTTACAAATTCCCAAAATATCAGAATTCTTAACCACACTCGGCACTAATTAGTTATTCACAGAATTGTATAGAGATTGCCACAATAAAACTCTCCCTACTTGCAACATTAAAGATCGAGACATTCATTTTTCCATATTAGATTTATAGAGACAAAGTATTTTGACAAACTTTGAATATACCAACTACCACCTTAACAGCTATGCTGATGCTTCCAATGATGTTCATGTCATTAAAGGGTTCCCATACACAGTATTCCTAAATAATCCTGAACCACAGCACTTAATTTAAAAGAGGTAACTCGGAACACATCAAAATATAAAAACTTCGTCTTTTTAGTATTGTGTTTTAAAGAGATTTCTTCCATTTATTTCTAATCTTTAGTTGTTACTTAGTGCATTTATTTTTATACCCCTTTGGTTTCCTCTTAATGCTATTGGCTGTTAATTGTAAAATTTAATACTAAATCTTATTACTTTATTTTCTCTTCTTCACTCCTACACCTCTAACTCTTTCATTTGTTTCATTTGGAGGTTACTCTTTTTTCAAGTGCATTTAAACTTTTGGTGTTCCCCATATGCTTCCATATATTTATTTAATTTTGATTACTGTGGTGTTGAACTAATAGCAGCACATTCATTTCTCCAGTCTCCTCTCCCTGTTTCACACATGTGTCGCCATAAAATTAGTGACAGTACAGTACATGAACGATGTATTCTAGTGGAATATCCCAGCTGCATTTTATACCTCACCTGCCCCTCACCATCTACTTTCTTAAAATACCCATTTTATGTCTTACATACTCCAGAAACTGACAGTGATTAGCACTTAATGGAGTCAAGAAATCTTTGATAAATGCATGAATAAAAGCAATAGTGCTTTCAAGCTCTATAAATATTTTCAGAATGATTATTCTATATTAAAACAAAATCACAATAACTTTTCGGTAGCAGTAGGATAGATTCAAAGAAGTCAAGCAACTTGAAAAGGGGCCTAAGATTCAAATGTGGCAAACTCCAGAATAAATTCTAGTTTTCTGGTTTCATCATATGGATATTAACAGATAGATCGTTTATTTATTCACATTTATAATGTACCTTTTTTGTTGTTGTTCAATGCACTGTAAAAAGTATAAAACCATTGTGAAACACTAAAATACCTAGTTAATTGAGAATTGGAAAATGTGAAATATTCACTGAAAACTATTACTCAGAATGAACAGATACACAATACATGTGCCTATGTGAGCAACCATCCGTTCTAAATTCCATTTTTCATACAAGAATTTACAAAATTCTTGAAATCAAAGGCCGTGGCAAAGCCCTCTGAGCCACACAGAAGATGACGTCCTTGGAGTGAGACTTTCCGTCCAGTATCTAACTACAGTAAATGGACAGATTTCATTTTTCAAAGGAAGTAGATGGCAAAGAGATATTGCTTTTCTTTTCATGGCTAGTATATATGAATCATTATCACTTCTTTAAATGCTTTCAGTGAAGTTGAAACGAATTCAAAGATGAGAACTTTTCTCATTTTGCAATATTCTTGAGAGATGTGTGAACCGCGGATGTCACCGGTTCTCCTGGTGGGGACACTGTGGCGCCTCGTTAGCCAGCTGTTCCTTTCTGTGGAACGGAGCATTCCCAGGCTGGCTCTCTTCGTGTGAGCTGCTACAATGAAGCAGTCCTTCCCTGAAGCTCTGTCGCCCCGCCCGCCTCCCAGAGCGTGCAGAATGCCTTCTGTGGTGGAGACCTGCCCGGGCTTGATGGAGAAGCCGAATGAGGCTCGGTGCCTGGTTTGTGTTGTGCGGTCCGGGAGAAGTGGACAAGGCCGACCTCCCTTTCCTGGAGCGGCCGGCAACTTCCAAGATCACCGGGCTCCAGAGAGCTCCTCGGCCTCTTACGCTGATTTCTCTCTGCTTCATCTCAACGGCATTTTTCAGAGCATTTTAGGTACTATATTGTTTATTGATAACATTTTAAAAAATCAGGAAATTTTAAAGATCTGTAGTCTCAGTAATGTGAACTTATTGAGGGATGAAACTAACCATCAAAATATGCAGATATTCGTCATCTTTATTTACTCTAGTTAGTGTGACTGTGTGCAAGATATTGTGGGAATATTCATTTGTTTGATTAGAATACACCACCCAAAATACAGCTGGAAATACTGTGATAGTATACAGTAAAGGCATCAGAGTACCTTTAAAAAATACAAATTTCAAAACACATCTAGTTCCAAGGGCTTCTGGTAAAGGAATATAGACCTGTAGATGTACATTAGGTTATATCTACATGGACTAGCCTGGAAAAATTCCCATGATCTTATTAGGCTTAAAATGTTTCAAGGGTGTAGAATAATCTTATTAAAACAAGCACGTGTTTATGCTTATGTGCAGAAGGATGGCATTTCCACATAGGTAAGATACAGATGACAGAAGATAGATAGCATTCCACTGTATATTCCATTTCGTATTGTTCCACTCTTTCATTTCTTCCTTCCCCCTTCTCTCCCGTTCCTTTACTTTTTTCCCTGTCTGAATACAAACACTTATAATGCAGACACATACTTATATACATTTATATTGGGTTGCTAAAATATCCTTTCTGTACTCAATTTTCGCTTCATACTTAAGTATTGCATCCCGAAATTGTCACTTGCTTGCTGATTTCCTGTCTAGTATTTGTACCAGTTTCTAAGAGGCCTGTTGACATGCTCACCGAGAACTGTGAATATGTCTTTTGTGCCTTAGTTCTATCAGTTTTGCATTTCATGTACTTCCAAGCTTTGTTCGGTACACACATATGTAGGGTTGTCATGTTATCTTGTCAAATAGATATTTTTTATCCTGTAGGAGGGTGAAGTGTGATAAAAATACACTGAATGTGTAAATATAAAAATTTATTATAGTAAAAGACACATTTCCATTACTCTCTCTCTCTTTGAACACACTTACTACATCATTTTTTCCACTTTCTGAAGCAATTCTGTATGTTATCTTTTGTGAGTACCTTTAATTGTTCTGTATTAATGGTCATCTTAATGGTTCTATCTAATGGTTGTCTTAATGTCCTGAATTTATTCAAAAGTTTTACCTTTCATGGTTATTTTGACTGTGGGGAAGAGCCAGGAATTGCATGGTGGCAGATCGAGTGAATAAGGTCCATTAAGATAAGTCTTAATGATTTTGAGAAAAATTGCAGTATCAGAAGAAATGTGTGACATGGAGCATTTGCATTCTCACCATAGAGGATGAAACCGTTTGATCATTTCTCAGGCTGTTTTCTATGAACATTGCTTCATTACATGCTCAAATAAGCATTTGTAACATTCAGAATTTACCATAGTGTTCTGGGTACAAACCCAGCTCAAACAATTCTAAGCAAGGTAGAAAAATGCAATCAGCGTGACTCTGAATTTTGGTCTTGATTGACGTGCTTTTCACACAAGGAAAACAGCAATTCTCACTGGGTCTCAGGATCTTAACCATGTGCCCAAGTTTCATCTGATGTTTCGTCAAAAGCTAGAATCTGAAGCAGCACGATTACACAAATCCAATGAAATGCGTCGCTCACCATCCATGATTCATGGCACACTTTAAAGCACACCTCGCAACCATAGCTCACAACCGAGGATCGCACTGAAGAAATTGAAACTCCTCAAGCACTTTAGCAGGCAAGACGCCCGCGTCTCTCGGGGAAGAACTCTGCCTTCCTTTGGACGGCGCGGGGCAGTACCATTTAACGCATTTTAATCACCTCGTAATTTCCCTTTGGGTGCCCTGTTTTATGTAGTTTTGCTTCTATGAGCATAATATACCCCTACAGCTTTATTATTTTAGCATGAGATTTCAGCCTACTCAAATCATTGTATTTGAAGTAAGTTTCTTTTAGCAAACACACAATTTATAATCTTTTATCCATTTGGGTGATTTGGTCTTTAAGTTGGTGTGTTTGGATCATTTTTAATCACAGTAGTTATTGATATGTTTGATTAAATCTTCTATTTTATCATATTTTCCATTTATTTCTTCCAGCTTGGGTTCTTTCCTTCCATTTTATTGCTGTTTTAAAGGTAAAAATAACATCTTTAGTATTGATTTTTGATATAACCATAATGCTTTGGTGCAGAGCTCTTTATATGTTTTTAGTTTTACATTGTTCATCGAGACATACAATATCCATGTCTAAATTCAATATGATCTGATATCGTGCAGTTGCTGAGTTGAGACTAAGGGAATATCAAGATGAAATGAATGTGACAAATTTTGGAGTTCATGGGAGGACTGTACTTGGTTTAATGGTGGTCCATGTTAAGATTTTTTTAAATTCCGAGAACCTATGAATGTTGCATTATTCATAATAACTTTGGATGTTGCAAATTAATTCCAAATCATAAAATGAAGACCTTATAGGCAATTATCCAAGTCAGTTTATCTGCTTATTTATGTTTATCAATCTCATTATCGTGTGGAATTATCCATTATTTTTTTCAAACTCTGCTTTCTGTTTTTTGTTTGTTTGTTTTGTTTTGTTTTGGTGCCAGGGCCTTGTGCTTAGTAGGCAAGCACTCTAACTACTGTGCTAAATCCCCAGCCCCTAAACTCTGCTTTCTGTATCTTGAGGTTTTTTGACAAGTTGTTAGCGTGTCTCTTCACCCTTACACTGTGGTACTCAGTATTCGGGGGGAGCACTTTCTATCATGTCAAGTTATGCTTTTTGAATCCATGTATCACAACAGTCGGCAGTTACAGTTTCTACAGAGAATGTTTTCTTCTTTTTGCATCATGTAGGTAAAGTGACACAATTTTAGGTGCAAAATCACATGGCTTTGTGTGTCGGATATTTATTTCTAGTTAAACTTGCACGGATCAATTTTTGAGAGGATCCAAATTTGAGGAGGGGGACTATTTCCATTTAGACTCCTCGTGTTGGATAGTAGTGGGTTTTCCCTTTTTGGGCAGCTCACAAATTTAAGTACAGTTTTACTCCCTTCATTTAACACTGTTGGTGCAAAAGGTTGTGGCAGCATTTTACTCAACTGGTTTTCCTTTTACACATATATTGTGTCTTGAGTTATACCTCAGTTTCTTGAACACGCATCACTTCAAGACTAATTTGTTTCAAACATTTTATCTACCAAATATCCAAAAATAAAATAGCCTATTTGTTTTACCTTCCATGTGTTATTAAAACTATTTGTTAATTATGAGCTACAAGGGAAGGGAACCCAGAGATGGAGAGAGGTGGAGGGAGGGGAGGGGAAAGGAATGTAAAAGAATTTAAGATGTGTTATTGTATGTGTACTAGCTCTCCATAATGAATGTAATCATTATGTACTGCAAACGTGTATTAATGAAAATAAAAACTAAAGAGAAGTATAGAACATACACCTAATTAAAGCGTATTTACCACACATGTTTTCTCTGTGAAGCACATCATAGCTTTTTTGCACTCAGGAGCACTACAGAGAGGTGCTTAGGGGGCATTTTAAACAGCAAAATCATCAAGAAAAAATGTCAACATGTGATTTAAGTAACATGGAATAGACCATTGGGAAAAGTTATTTCTTTATAGTACAAAAGCTGATATAGAAAGATGGAATTTCATCTTTTTTGACCTCGTCTGAGAACATGAGTGATCAGTGAGTTTGTTTAGTTTGTTTTTTCGCCATACTGCACATGACCACAAATGAACACCAAATGCTCCAAGTATTAATTTCAAATTTATATACAAATGTCGGTGAATGAGTGAATTTACAAACACAGAGTTTATGAGAAACGAAGACTGGCCGCATGTTCATTATCAGTGGGCTAAACGCGAAGTGTTTAGCTCATCCTGTCTCTGGTGCCGTCCTAGCCCTCGCTTAGCTCTCACAAGTGTCCGCTCCAGACTTGGCAGACACCGTTAAGGTCACACATTGATCCCCGTGCCTAGGAAGAGTATAGTCTTCCTGAAACACTGCGTAAGTTCCAATTTTGATACTCTATGTTCCGGAGTCCAGTAATTGATGAGAAAGTACAGTCTATTTGTCAAGTAGATTATAGCAATGAACGTTAATCAATAATTCATATCCATTTAAAGCAGAAAAGCCTAAATCCAATAGTCCTATGAAAGCCATTCTCATTTGTAATACCCTTTAATCTCACAATAACTCTGTGACAGATTATATTTTTCTTATTTTGCCAAACGTAAACTCAGGGTTCAAAATGGTTAAACTTGCCCTTGTTTTTATAGATAAATGCAACAGAAAGAAGCATAACCCAGATGTGTCAGACTACACAGTTCATGGATTTTCCTTGCATCGTTTCACTCTGTGCTGGCCTGTGTCAATTTCTGTTATTCAAAAACAAAATTATTTCTGCTATTTGTAATTGTATCATATCCTACTTCTTGACAATACAGCTTCACCTGCCAACTGTGAAAAATATGAGGGAAGGAAGCTGTTCATCCCCCCTCAAAAGCTGGTGTTTTGGACAAATTTCTGCTGGGAGATACCTTAAAAGAATATGTATTGCCTTAGAAGTATGAAATATTACATCCTATGCATAAGAAAAGACTAAAAACTTTTGAAATAATTAAGCATAGCTATTTTTATCTCTGTAGATTCACCCTGGTAAATTTTCTCAATTATTTAATTATTCGACTATACATATATATGCATATATATACATATACCTACAAAAAAGAGAATAAAACTAAAGCTGGGTTCAAAGCAACTCATTATATTTTCTCTTTCTGCATTATATAGCCTAAGCAGAAAGAAAAGGAACAAAGTTAATGGTCATGCCTCTGTGTCATTAGTATGAACTCCGCAAGTAATGTTCTTATTTAAATTACACAGAAATTATAAAGATTGATTTTTCTTTCAATCTAGGCATTATTACTCTTCATTTGTACTACACACTGTTTAAAATTACTTGAAATAAGTTCAAACTTGTGTAAAATTTGTACTCTTACATATAAGTACAACACAAAAGATTTTTTGTCTATCACTTGAGAATGTATTGCTAATCAGATGCTCAACACACATTCATACATAATCGTCATACGTCCATCAACATCAGAAATTATCATCAATAATTTACTTTCATTTTATCCTCAAATCCTTTTCTAATGTCATCAATTGTCCCCAAGGTTTCCTTTGCAGAAAAGGATACAGTTTACAATCACCTGTTTTGGGTTCTGTATCTCTAAGTCTGGGGTTAGAAACAGTTCCTTAGGCCTTCTTTGAGTTTCACGACCTTGGCGTTTTTGAGCATTGTGGACTGGAGATTTTGTAAAATGTTCATTGATTTAGCTTTGTCTAACTTTTTTTTCTTGATTAGATTCCACAGGCATTGCAACTGTGATGGAAGTAAAGCTTATTCTTTGTGTCATGTGTTAATTCTTTGCCATATGTGTTAATTGCATATGTCAATTTAACCGCATTAAGAAATACCTAGGAAGCTGGCTAGCATTCCTTAGCTGGGTGTGTCTGCAGGGATCTTTCCAGAAAAGATAGCCAAAGATTTAGTGGACTCAGTTACCCCAATTGCCTGGAGGCCTGGATAGGACAAGATGGAGGCAAGATTGATTCTTTCTCTAATGAAGCAGATTCACCCTTCTTTTGCCCTTGAACATCACATGCCTAGGCTGGTAAATCTCTGAATTTGAGGACTGAGCATTATGATGTGATTTCCTTTGTTCTGAGGTCTTCGTATGTAAACTAAGCCATGTTACCTGCATGCTAGGTCTCCAGCTTATCGATGCCACGTTGTAGGACTTCACAGCCTTTGTAATACCAAGATTCAACTCCCCTAATAAATTCCCTTGCTGTCTGTCTGTTTGATCTTTTTTGATTTTGTTTCTTTGGAGAACCCCAATGCATTCTTTTTTTAATGATTCTTGCTAGGTATATGCAGATATCAATTTGTACCGGTAATGTGATAATAATTTTGATCAATCAATCGCAGTAGCTCCATCAAGTTTTATTCACCATAAAGTTAATTGCTTCTTAATTTTGAATAGTTAATTTGAAGATCAATATCCAGTAAGGTTAAAACTTTTCTGTTTTTTCAATGGGTTATAATCATTACTATTCTTATTCTTTTTTTTTTCATTTTTCATTTTTTTTTTTACCAAGAATGTGTATTGGTACATTTTATACATAATGTTCACATTCATCATGGTTATTTTGTACCTGCACATGATGTATCTTGGCTTTCCCCCCTTTTCTCCACCCCTCCCTGCTGTTCCCCCCTTTCCTATTTACAGCAGGTTTATTTATATTTTCCCTTTCCTCCTTCTTTACTTTTTCCCTTCTTTTTTCCCCCTTCTCCCTTTCTAGTTCTCTCTTTTCAATGTTATCTTCATTTTATATAATATCTGTTACACCTTTCTGACCTTATTTACCCTTATGTTTACTCATATCAGAGAAACAATTTGATGTGTACTCATGAGTGTCTGATTTATTTCGCTGAAAAGTATGTTCTCAAGGTACATCCATTTACCTACAAATGTCTCTAGCTTATCCTTTTTTATGGCAGTGTAGTACTCCATTGCATAGAAAAACCACATCTTCTTTAGCCATTCATTAGTTGTTGGGCATTTAGGTTGTTTTCAATACTTAACTATTATAAATTGTGCTGCTATAAACATGGTTGTGCATATCTCGCTATGGTATGATGATATTAATTCTTCTGGGAAACTGCCCAGTAGAGGAATAGCTGGATCAAATGGAACCTCTAGTTGTTTTTGGCGAATCTCCATACTGATTTCCACAGTGTCTGGACCAATCTACATTCCCACCAACAGTGGAGGAGGGTTCCTTTTTCCTCACAGCCCCACCAGCATTTGTTGTTGGTTGACCTTTTCATAATTGCTGTTCTTTCTGGAGTGAGATAGAATCTTAATGTTGTTTTGATTTACATCTCTCGAATGACTAGTGATGCTGAACACTTTTTCATGTATTTATTTGCTACTTTTATTCTTCATCTGAGAAATGTTTGTTCATTTCAGATGCCCATTTTTGGATTGGGTCTTTGAATTTTGGAGGTTTGATGTTTTTACGTTCTTTGTATATTCTAGATGTAAGACCTTTGTCTGAGGGACAGTTGGAAATAATTTTTTTTTCCCAGTCTGTGGGTTTGCACCCTACTCTATTGGTGATTTCTTTTGCTGTGCAAAAGCTTTTCATTTTTTAAAATTTTTAAAAATTTTTTTTTACCAAGAACATGTATTGGTACATTGTATACATAATGATCACATTTATCATGGTTATTTTGTAGCTATACATGATGTATCTTGGTCCCCCGCCCCTTCCCCACCCTTCCCCTCCATTCCCCCCTTTCCTTATTTACAGCAAATATTCTTATTCTTTTGTGTGCTCAAATTGTTCTAAATTTAAGCACTGAAACTCCTTCAGTCTAATGTATGTGCCCTCTATTGTGTCTCACCAATTCTTTGTACATTTTCTTCTATGAACAAGTTGTTCCAGTTTCACATGGAAAATGATCCTGTACTAGCCTTGGACGAAACTATTTCCCCAGGGAACTTGGATTTCCTTTAGTGGAAAATGACATTTACAGATTAAATTTGGGCTCTAGATGTTATCATTACTCTTTGTTTATCACTATTCTTGTACTTTTTGAGTAGAAAGAGTTAAAGAATATTCCTTATATTTACCGTGATGACTAATGTAATAATACATAAATGATTTTCCAAGGATCTGGCACATTCTCTTGGTCTTAATCGTTTCTTTTCTCACGTAATATGCTGACACATTCCCTCTATGTGGCTTTTTTCTCCACTTCTTTGTTTTCTTCATTACTGTCAGTTTTTTTTTTTTTTCCTGCCTCTGCTTACTGACTGGTATAGTTGGTGGACTCATGTATTTGCACCTAATTACATTCCAAAAATTTATTCTTTACTGCCACTAAAATCAAGATTATAAAAGAAGCAGACACTAAATTTTTACAGAGGCCAGGCTGAAAAAAACAAAGGTATACCTAAATAGGCTGTTGGAAATCTAGAAAAAGTATAATCCAGAAGCCTCAGCTAAACTGGCCCAATTCTGCTCTCCTTCTGCCAGCTTTGGTTACTGCACCCGGTTGGCTTCTCGGCTTTCAATCGTGTGAAGCTTGCCAATCTTCCGTGTTGGCAACTAATTACTTGATTTGACTTGTTTAACATTTTACCTTCTGAAGAGTGCATACTGCATGTCATCATTTTAAAACATTTACCAAATAGACCAGTAAACATTTATAGTTGAGTTACCTAAAGGTATCAGAAAAATAGCTGCTCTTCCCTTCTCTTTTTTGCTTATGAACTATTATAAGTCAAAGTTAACTCAAACATTCCCATTTGAATGCCCATAACACATTGCTTCCGCCTTTCCTCTCTATGAGGGACAATGCCAGACGGTACAGTGGGCAGACAGTTAAAATATGTTATTTTCTCTCCTCAAGACATTATACCATTGTATGAAGAAGGAAAAACATCGCTATCATTTAAATATGGTTTAGATCCTCTAAAACTCATTGGGAATTTGGTTCTCAATTTGACTAGTGAGAGGCGGTAGACCTTTAAGAGGTGAAGAAGATGAGAAGGATTAGTATAATTCTTGCAGGACTGAATTAGTTACCTTGAAAGTGGGCTGTTACGAAGCCCAGTGCTTATTATGTTTTCTCTTCTGAATATATCCATTTGCCTTTCCACTTGCCTGCCATGTTACGTTGTATCATAGGCTTTCACTAGATGCAGTGGTGCCATGTTGGACTCCCACACTCCAGAAAAATAAAGTGAATAAACTCTCCTCTGTACTAATCACTCAGTTTTAGGTCTCAGGTATTCTATTACAGCACCAGAGACAGAGTCTTGCTATGTAGTTCAGACTGTCCTTGAACTCACTATGTAGTCCAAACTGGGCTTGAACTCCAAGTGATCCTCCTGCCTCAGCCTCCCTAGCACTGAGATTATAGGCGTTCACCACCACGCCCAGCAGAAAGTTTATAAATTAGTTTGAAGATCATAGTAGTCAATTCTGTTTTAAACTGATGTGGAATGGACCAATAAGACTTCCTCATGGAACTGGTAATAACAGAAGAAGAACAGAATAATGAGAAGCACCATTTATAAGAAAATCAATGTACATTTTGATTGAATGAGGGTTGTAAGAACTAAAAAAGATACAGATCAGTTTAAAATGACTCCAAAATTGTGACTCTAAATGATAAGGAGAATATAATTAACATAACCAGGCTGATAAAAAGGAGAAGTTAATTTTTGGGAAGCAAGATCGTTCATATTTTATGCACAATTGCAATGCAGGTATAAATAACTCATTCTTGAGTCTGTGGTATAGCAATGTGCTGGATCCTAAGAAGCTAAGAACAGGTCATGTCCAAGTACAGTACTTACAGGTTTACTATAGCAAAAGTATCCCCAGGCTGAAGTTGGAGCCTTGGAAATGGACAGACAGATTAGAAGAGGAGAGGACTAGGAGAGCTTGAAGAGGCAACTTTTTGGAGTTATAACATCTGAGACTGGGTTGAAGGAGTTGTATGCTAGTGCAGAGTTTTGCTTTATTTTGAACACGGTTTGAAATTACTTAAGTAGTTCCATCTGATGGTGGCAGAATTAGATTGCTATTTGGATATCTCTGGGTGTGGTATACATAATTGATTATGGGTACAAGATAGCATTTCTCAACCACTGTTGCAAAACTGTATTTCAAGGTATTCATTCCATAAGCAAACAAATATTTAAAAAAATCTATGGTTCTTTGTTGTGCAACTGTAATTAATGACACATGGTATAAAATAATAGGAAGTTGGATCTACTTGATCTGTCTGAGGTGACTGAGAAGGGAACAAACATACTTCAATCTGAAAGATAAAAGAGGCTAGTCATGTAAAGAGTATGTTCTAAGAAGTAGAAGTAGCATATGCAGAGATGCTGAAGTTCTTTGCATTTCTGTGTATTTTGAAAACTTCGTCCATCTCCGGATAAGGCCACTTTCTAGAAGCCAGCCCTGTCTGTGAGGATCCTGGAGGCTGACACAGCTCAGCTGCAGACCTCAGGGCATTTTTGGAGCATCAACTACCCTCTCCCTCTCTTATTTCTTTCCATCTCTACCACCAAATGTAACTGCAATAAGAATGTTTCAGATTTTTTTCTAATTTTCTGACAACCATCAAATGGAAGAAAACAAGCTATTTTCACTCCTAGGGCCATTTAATCTTTTGTCCTAAATCTCATGGCAATCAAATATAGTCCAGAGACCAGAGAGAATGAAAGAAATATAAACCACACACAAAAACAATAATTTTGCAAATGGCTTCCAGAAACAGATAAAAACCTATACATGGGAACTTTAAGTGGCATGTGACAACCCTAACGTGAAGAATTGCACTCTTAATTACTATGGGGAAATAATCTCAAAAGGGCATATTTAGATTATTCTAAAACTTGGGTCGTTTTCAACGTATGTTATATATTTCCTTTTAGTGAGTATACATTTAAATAAATATTTAAAAATCTAGAATGAAAAAGCATATAATTAAATAAAAATTTCCCATATAACAAGAATTCCATCAAAATTCTTCTTTTTAGCTTCATGAATTCTAGCCATATAAAGTTATATGAAATTTCCAGTAGAATATAGCTGTAAATTAAAATGCTTTTCACATTCTTGCTGTTTAGTTCACTCATATAAGAATCAAATGATGCCAAAAATACGGCTCATGTATAAAATACTTTTTAAATTCCATTAAATATTTCATTTAGGTTATGTGATAAATAGTGTGGAATAAATTGAGAAAAGTTGCAATATAATCAAATAAGTCCATATAGAACATCTGTCAATCTACAATTAATATCAGGTTGTTTCCACAAGATTTTATTATTCTCCGGATGTAGAAAAGGAATTTGAAAAACCATGAAAATAACCACAAAGTAGGCATTGTGGATTGAATCTAATTTCCCTAGAAGTCATATGTTCAAACATTAATCTCCAATACAACAGAATATAACTGTGTTTGGAGATAAGATCTTTAAAGAAATAATTAATTTAAATTAATTTAGAATCTGATCTGATTTGCCATCCTTGGGCGATTAGGAGAGACAGAGAGATAATAGGCACTCACAGAGAAAAGATGAGGCAGAGAACAGTGAGAAGGCAGCAAGGATGGAGACCACAGAAGAAACAAAACTTTCTGACTTTGATCTTGGAGGACTTGTAGCTTCCAGAAATAGGAGAAAATAAATTTCTGTTGTTTAATCCACTCTATGGAATTTTGTTAGAGCAGCTTTTGTTTCCAGAATAACTATTTTTCCATCAGTATGGTAAGCAAGACATGTACTTTTCCTGCAAAATGTATAGTTTCATTACACAATTAAAAAGAATTTGAGATGCAAAACACGGTTGTTAGAATGCCATCTGTTATTGTATTTCTAGACTAATAGCTCCTTTTGAATTGACTTAGATTTCAAAATCAACTTTCCAGCAATTTTTTTTTTTTGGTGCTTTTTTTGGGGCTCAAACTTGGGGCCTTGTGCTTGTGAGGCACTCTAACCACAGAGCTAAATCTCCAGCTCCCTCCAGCAAAAATTTTTAAAGCAAAATAGTATTGAGGTGCAAAAACAAAATGAAAGGCATGAAGGGAAGATTGATATTCTACAAGTCAATAAACTTTATGAATAACATATACTTGTCACATGTATTATCATGCAATTTTCAGACTGTGATTAAACATAATTACCAAATTATTCCAATGAGTAAAGCCAAATAGACAACTTGACCCTGATACCTGGTAATGTATAAAAACTTTGTCAACAATCTAGAGTATGCATAAGTCTGCGAAATATGTAATTTGTGAGCAATAAAATATGCAAAATCAAGAGCTGAAGTATATTGCTTAGTCAGTAAAACTTGGCAAGCGTAATGATTAAACAATTTACTGAAACAGCAAAATATGCAAAAAGGAGTAAGAAATCTTATTTATTAAAAAGTGGCATTGGATCATCAATAGATGGTTTCAGATGATTTGAAAAACAAGCTGTTGGAATGATCTAGGATGCTCTGTCAGCAAATTATATACCTCAATCATGAGCTTTATGAAAAATTTAATTGGCTAACTGTGGGATTTTATGATCACAACAGAGGAAATTCACTGAGATACTAAAGAGTTTATGTGCATAATTTCAAAATCTTAAATGACAGTCTTAGAGGTTTTGCAGTTTACATCTGTTAAATCTTCTCCAGACCTCCTCCTGTTTTCTTTTTTTTTTTTAATAAATTTTGCCTCACAGATTAAAATGAGATACAAAATTAACAACTTATGTATAAATAAGAAGCTGCTTTGAGGAGTTCATGTATGATTATAACCTACTGATTGATGTATACTATTATTTCCAACATATAAAACTGGACAAAAAAACAAAAAAAAAAACAAAAAAAAACTCCACATGAAGTGTCTGTCCTCAGAAACTGTGTGTTAGGGATTGCATGTCTGGTATGCCCAAGAAAATTAAAATTACTTTCTGAGCCCATGATATCGCAAGTTCTAAGAACAAGGATAATTTTCCAATCACAAAACAGTAGTGAGTAAGAAAAGCACAGTGGTGCCACTAAGCAAGGAGGCACAGATCAGAGTTCAAATCACCTGGAGTAGAACACAGGGAATAAGGTACTTGTGTTGTGAGCACGCCCCAAATTCCGCGTATGTTACCCATGAGAAATCACTGAAGTTTCTGCACCTCATAAGCAAAGTAAGACTACAGGAAGCTTACGGGAGTAAATGCTATGGGGTCAAGAATAAGCACATGTACTGTGGGTGAACGGTCCTGATATCTTGAGGCTTTGACTAGTAAGAGTGGAGATACCATACAGACACCCATTAAAATACCCTGTAGATAGCTGATGTACTTAAAATTTGGGTCCTAGATCTAAGCACCATGACTTGGAAGCATACATCCATTATAGGACTCAACAGAAAGCCTAAAAATAATACATATAAGACATGAAGATATATAGAGTACTGACAACTGGTAGGATTGTGTATTTTCCACAGTCTAACCAGTAAAAGACAATCCCTAGTTTATACATTTGTTGAAAATACCTCAAACCTTTTCAAGAGGAGAAACCATAATATGCACTTCTTATATGTATGATTAATTACTACCAATACAATGAAACATTTTTACACACCCAAAGAAACTGGAAAACAGAAATCTTAGCTTTTGTTAAAAAAACAACATAAAGTACATAGTAAAAAATATCTGTAAGAAGGCCCAAGTTGAGATTCAGTATAAAGATACAGTAAACCAGTGAGTATAAATATATGCATATAATTAAAGAAAAATTTAGCAATGTAATTGCAACATGAGAATAAAAATAAAGGAAATGTTGTAAATGTTATAATTAAAATGAAAAAAATCACTAACTAGACTTAATAGCAGTTTGGATATGGCAGAAGAAATGTTCAGTCAACTTGAAGAGACAACAAGCAGTTAATTTCTTGTAAGAAATTTGATGTGTTCATAGTGTGTATTGGAGAAGGTAACAAGAGCTGTCTTGGGTGAGAAGTTTTAGCTGCTCTGTGATGAAACTAAAAGGACATTTGTTGTGGGCACAGAAAGTTCGTCTGAGGACACCTTAACTTTCTGCCCAGCGGAGGCCAAGAAGAAGCATGTTTGCAAGCAAACACATCCTTCAAGTCCCCAGATGTTCTGTGACCTTGAGTAAAGCTTGCGCTCCCGCTTTATCTCCCTCTCTCAAGATTTATTATGAAGCCCAAGGACAAAGCACAATGCACTAAGAAAACACTGTCCTCAAATAACCTCTTTTACACTTTGTTTGCTTGGTCAATGAATATGGGACGAGCTGGGTTAGAACTCGGAGTTCAGTGGATGTGGCTTCCTCAGCTGCCCTTTGTCTTCCAAACTGTCTTCATTACTCAGGAAGCTTTCGAAGCTATCTGGACAGTTATTCTATTCAGTATGGAATAGTGTTGGAAGTGAAAGATGAAAAAAATGTTTGGGATACTTAAAAAAATAAAGAGAGTAAAATAATTTCTTGGAATATAAGCAACAAAACTTCCTAATTTATCAAACTTCCTAATTTGTAGGAGAGAATTTAAGGCAAAAGAATGGTAGAATCAATGGCCTAAATTTTTAAGCTTGATTAACCAGATGCATGGAAAAATTAATTTGCTCAAAAAGTCTGCTTTAAACACATTCCACCATTAAAAAATACTCTGAAATGTCATTCAGGAGTAGCTAACATATGTTCACCAACTTTTTTCATCACTATGAAAGTATCTAGTAAAGACTTCATGAGAGAAGTGAAAGCAGAAATATTTAGCAGCACACAATAATCTTTATAACAATCATGGCTGGAGAAATTAACTCTAGAAAACTGCCAGGCAAATACAGAAAAGATTACAGTTTACAATTTTGAGAAAATAGTCTCAATTTCTAAGGACAAATAATAGATTTGAAAATGCATCAGTATGTATAGGATCGATAAAACTCTTATAAAAGAAATCAAAGAATTAAGAAAGTAGAGATATACTCCATGTCCATGGAAAGATCAACTTGATGTATAGTTTCAATAAAATTTCAATCAAAATTCCAGCACATGACCCTGTGAATATTGGAAAATTGACTATAAGCTTATATAAAAAAGCAAAAGACCCAGTTTAAGCCACACACTTTCTCAAAACAGAAACGAACCTGGCGAACTGGCACCAGCAGACATCAGAGCTCTGTGTAAAGTTATAGTAAACATTGGAGAGTGGTACTGGCAGAAGAATAGACAAGTAGATCAATGAAAAGAACATTAATCCCAGAAGCAGACCTGAAGGGACATTGTCAACTGATCAGTGAGAAGAGGAGTAAAGGCGATATAATTGACACAGGTAGTCTGTTGAATGGTGCTAGAATATGCCAAAAAAAAAATGTGGGCAAGATTGTGAAGCAACCAGAACTTTAATTCATAGCTGATACGAATGCAACATGGTACAACCATGTTAGAGAATAGTTCATTTCTTACAAATTCAAACATACTCCCATGATATGATACAGAAATCACACTTCTTGGTATTTATCCAAACTAGTTGATAACAGGCCAACACAGAATCTTCCAAATAGATGTTTATAGTAATTTTATTCAAAATTACACAAACTTGGAGATAACTGAGGTATCTCACAGTAGGTGATTTGAGAAATTGGTATATCTAGACAATAGGCTCTTTTTTCCATGTTAAAAAGCAGTGAGATATGTAAAGCTATTAAAAGATGTGGTAAAACTCAAATGTATAATATTACGCGAAATGAGTCAATATGAAAAGGCTGCATACTGAACATTCCAATTACATGACATTTTGGAAAGGCTAAAACTGGACTACCAAAAGATTAGTAGTTTCTGGCACTAGATGGAAGGAGAAAGCATGTCTAGGTGGAGCTTGGAAGACTTGGGAGCCATATAGTATTATGATGGATACACATTAATATAAATTTATCCAGATCCATAGAGTGTATAATACCAAGTATGAATCCTAAGGTAAATTATGGACTTTGTGTGAGTATGGGATTCTGTGTGGGCTTATCAATTATGACAAATAAACCATACAGTGTGGTGTATTGGTAACCACAGAGACTGAGTTTGTGGGGTTGAGACAACATGACAAATGTCTGTACTTTTTTCTCAACTTTGCTGTAAACATAAAGCCACACTAATAAAACTGTGTAAGAAAAGTAAAACTATGCTAGTATTTTCCAAAACTCTGCTCCTCAAATCACCTGAAGAGCTTGACAAAACTGTGACCTTTCCTAATTTACCAAGAATAAATGAGTGGGATATCTGGTGGTGGGTCTTGAGAAGTTATGTTTTAAAAATAATTCCTCCAATTATTTTCATTCAGGAGTGGTTGCTGAGTTATATAATGGAATACTATGTGCGCATAAATAAGTTTGTAGCAGGATAATCATGATACACAAAAATTTAAAAATACCATATGCAATTAAGCAAAAGAGCAGTTAAAAGAGTTATGTCCATCATAACATAATTTTCTTACATAAACACACACACATAGCAAAAGTGTTCCACAGAATAGTTCTTGTAACACTAAATAAAACACACTTTAATAATATTGTAAAGAGTGTGAATTAAGATGTAATGAATAATATTTAAAGATTTGCAATTAGAAGCCTATGACATAATATGCAAATGTTTCTCTTTTCCTTATTTCACTGTAAAAACTTAATTAAAAAAAATCTTATTAATTGCCTTCTGCAGAAGGCTATGTTTTACTGTTGTGGGCAGTAAACATCCTAAAAATAGAAATCGGAGCCATAATTTTGTCGATTTGAAAGATGAAACAGAAATTATTTTGGTAATGCTTGCTATGTAGTCTCTGAGATGAAGATTTAAACCCCTTCTTTTAACAGAGTAGCAGAATGACTGTGAGGGTCTTCAGTTCTACTGTGTCTCTCACTTCTGGGCCTGTTGGCTGTGCAGAAAGGCCTCAGGTGTACAAAGCCATTAAGTTTACATTCAAAAGAAGGAAATTTAGTGGGAGATAGAAAAGAAGATTCAAATAGGAGATGAAGTAGAAAGTAATCGTCACGATTCCCAGCAGCAATTAGTTAACTGAAAATTGTTCTCGTTTATACTTAGCAATATGACCCATGGTGCTATAGAAGCAATTTGTTGTAAAACTTGAGTTTGTAAAAATGTTTGCCAAATAGATTTTCCTCATTTAATACTTTGATTAACACGGTTTGGCCTACAGAAAAGATATAGCATATAATTTCAAAAAATTAACATGCAACAAAATATTTATGTTTGAGGTGAGTAAAAATTACTTCCAGATGCTGGAGTGTCTGGAATCATTTTTCTAAGCATCCTCCTTACTCTTGTACAAGTACTGCGCCCACGGATGTTAGGAGTGAGATTAAAATCCATGTCTATGAGTTACTCAAGGAAGCAATTATGTAATACGTTTTGCTGTTCTTTAATTTTATTCATTTTTTGTTTATAGATTTTTAGTGATTGAGATATGGACTAAATGGAATTTCTCATGGAAAGAAATACATGTCTGTGTATTCACTGATATTCATTACTGATGGTCTCACATCATAAATTGAAAAGCACCAACCGAGTTTATTTAATGGAAAATACAACTCTTAGTAGACCTATTTGTGATGAAAAACTATTAGAGTTCTGAGAACATTTCCCAATCCAAGTCCACCATCATTTCAGAGTCACCAACAAGGGTGGATCACTGATGTGTGTTTTCCGAGTCTTCAAAATTTTAAGGCAAGTGTTTTTGTTCCAGCATATTTGGACATATTCCCAAGGCCTATTGAGCAGTGATTGCTAAATAAATGAGGCTGACACTATTATTGCTGAGACAGGCAAGAAGGGAGTTTAGAAAAGAGATTGAATCTAAATCTGAAATTTTGGTTTTAGGTAAAGTTATTGAAATTTTTAATATATGAATATATATCTTTGAACATACAAACTTGAAAGGAAAAAAGGAAAAGAAACAAAGACAGGGTGAGGGACACTTAGGTTGCCGAACTCTTTGTGATTATAAATTCTAATGTAAGAATCCCAAAAGATTGTGTGAGTTAGAATTTGGTTTCTTTAAACAAAAGTTGGGTCTTGTTTTTTCTTGGAAGCAAAGTAGTATGTTAGAAGAAGGCTTCTAATTTCAGTTCAAACATCTTTGTAAGCTTGTGTAGAAGTTACATAACTTCTCTAAATCTTTAAACTCTCTCATTCAAAGGGGAAATAACTACGTAAGACTCGTGATCTCAGATGTATGACTTTGATAGTCTCAATTGCAATTGTCTTTGGCCTAAATGAGGATGGTGTCACTGAATTCATCATCTATTTGTAAGAATCAAAATATAAATTTATTGATATGTCATTATAATTGAAATGTTTTGTACTTTTACATGATAACATATTACAATATTTACTGATAAATGCAATATTTAGTTCAATTTAAAAATATACAAGTGCTTAATAATTTTATCCCTTGGTTATTGTGATTTCCACAAGCGCACTGATACATTTTGTTATCAGGAAACTAGAGAGTATGATGACATATAATTTTTGCATCTGGTTTTAGCAATGAAAGTTAGGTTGAATTTTAAATAAAGTCCCAATGTTGTTTTAATGTCCTGGAATTTTAGTATGAAAATATGAACACTGTCAAAACCCTTTAGCAATAGTCTGTATTCCTGAAAATCTGGCCTTAGATAACATCGAGATGGAACAATTTTGATGTGGCAAGATAGTCGTAACAGTGGAGAATTTGAGGAATAAAATTGTCTTAAAATTCTTTAAATTTTTTTTTTTTTGATTGAGGCTTTCTTTGCCACTGGTTCTGAGGTTTCTATTTAGAAATTTGTTTTATACAGGAATGTCACATCAAAATGAGATATTCTTCTTCAAATCCTTCTTTGTATTTAAATAAGGAATCATCTCAGAATAAAATTGGAAGCATCAAGCCTAAAGTCCTGACCAACACCAAAAAAATAGTTGCACATCAACTTGCAGAATCATCGTAAACAATCATCACTCTGACTAAATTGTTTCTGTTGCTCTTAGTTTCCTTGTTCTAAACAGGGGGCAACTCATTTGTGGTGACAATTTTTTACATTGTAGTAAATTGATCAGATGCAGAAACTTATGAGCAAAATAAAACTGAGTTATTCGTTCTATATTATACCAAAATATAAGTGGACAAATTCATAGATTGTTATAAAATTTTACAATGTAACCTTAGAAATAGAACGCCTTGGGTCTCAGTTTTATGTGCTCAGTGTAGAGAATAACTTGCTCAGTGTATACTACTTGAATTTATAATTGCCTATTATTATTTATGGCTGCTTAATACATACTCCTAAAATCTTCCACTGAGAAGGAAAATGGAAACTGAAATGTTTTTCAAAGCAGTCTGTTTTAGAAGTTAGAAGAAGTCAGTAGACCAAAGTCACAAAAGTCTAATAGTGTTGCTTAATGATGGTAATAAAAACATCATAAGTACCGTAGAAAGACCTATATAAATGCAAAGCAGTGACTACACTGGTGACAGGAGAACAAAATTGAATATAGTTTTTACTTAGTTTTTTATGTTTGACTTCTCTGTTCTTGGTCTACTTGAAAGTGTTACAACACGGCAATACCTGGCTCTCTTCAGCCCTGTTGACATTAATGCCCTTGTGTATTTAGGCTTACGCAGCACTCAGAGAAGGTCCCCCACAATATTCTCCTCTTAACACTGCGATCTTCAGAGACTGTGTGGCCACCTTTTAGCCCTAAGCTATTTGTTCTGCTTGTTCTTTCTTTATTACTATAAAACAATGGAAACATTTGGAAAGAAAACTGGAACGGCTAACGCTGTTGCTCCAGTCTCTAGAAGGCTCTTAAAAGTTCCACGGTGCAGAATGCTGAGGACACATTATACAACGAAGGTGTAGCTTGCCCATCTGTTGATTTAAACAGGCGGTCTATAGAGGCCTGACTGCAAAGAGCCCAACATGAATTAAAAAATAATCTCTAAGATCTTAGAAATTTTTTTTTTTGTTTTTCTATAAGATGACACTAACTTATTTTATGAGTATACTCATAACCAACTTCAATGGAATTTATTTTCTTTGCACTTTATATGCAGCTAAATGAAATTTTTACAACTAGAAGTGTTGCAAAACTTTGTTAACGACAACTTGCCTAATAGGTCACAAGGCTGACATTTCTTTCATTTTTAGTTTATGATAATGGTCAGACTTCTTTTTCAGCCAGCTCCTTCATAGTCCTGTTTAAAACTATTTCCTTCGTAATGGAGAAATGATCTCTGATTCTTGATGCAACGACAGAAAAGACCATTAAAGGAGGTGTATGAATCATGACTAATACTTAAAAATGTCAATATATGATACCAAATATAGAGAACTAAATCATTTCTCCTTGGCTACCATTTTCTCTAAATTTGAAAACTACAAATCACAGAGTAATCAACATCTCTATGACTTCCTGAAATAAACCTGAATATGCATAGAAGGTAGAAATTAAAATGATACCAAAGTCGAGAATATATTTCTCAAATGATTAGTTCTGCTTCTTTGGTTCCATCTGGATGATTTTGCATATTACTGGCTTCAATAAGCATAAAAAATGTGCTACATAGTGAGCAAATTCAAGACCTCAAATAAGTCAAGAGAACACTATAGTGTAGGAGCGTGTATTACTTTGCAAAAATAAAGTTGGTGGGCATTTCTACATGTCATCCACAGTGACAGATTTTTAACCCTCTGAATGGAGCGCTTTGGATAGTGAATGTGGTCACCAGGGATGTTCTACGATTGAATGTGAAGGAAGAGGAATAGGCGTGGCTTTCAAATTCCTTCTCACTTTTATGTCTGAAAAGTTACTTTTAAGTGTACTCTGAGATTCTCAATTCATAATGTTTTGTGTTGGACAATTTTCACCAAAACTGCAGGGAAAAAAACACCTTACTCTTTCCCATTGCAAAATGTGCAGGAAAGAGCCCTTCAAGGTACTTGGTTTATTTGCCACTATGGACCTAACAATGGCATAGATGGTTGCAATAGGCAAGCTCCCTGGAACACCATGCTCACTGTCTTCATTGACTGAAACTACTTATCTTAACATTGTGCTGCAAACAGTAACAAGGAGCCCACAAAGAAATCAGGCAATACTAGTAGCATGGTGATTCCATGACTAAGATATCCTTGAATAGGGAAAAAAAACTTGACAATAAAATGCGAGGGAAAGAAGCTGCCACAGGAGCTCGTTTGCGGGAACAGATTAGTTGCTGCTGCTCCTCTTTAGGGATATGTAGCCATGTGTCCCGAACATTGAAATTCACCCTCTAGTACTATTTCTGTGGAAAGGTTTGGTGTGGAAATACACGCCCGCAGCTTTCCTTGCCTTCGTGGAATCAGCACATTTCAATTATTGTATTTTTTGTTTTCTAGAAATAAATTTTAGTCTATTTCACAAAAAGTTAGGCCAGAAACTTGTTAGAAATCTGGCCCAACCTAGTAAACAAACTTTTCAGGTCAGAAAACTTCAGGTCATCTGAACGGAATTCATCTTTCACTTTGTGTGGGACCAGAGGAGTTCCTCTGTCTTATTTTTTTTCCTGAATAAGTCATGGATTCAGCTTTTCTAGACATTGACTTTACTAGAATGTTCTACTTACACTGTTATTTTTTTTATCTTTTTTGTAATTCTTCTGATAAAGGTTCTATCCATATCTGTGTAAATTAATAAAAGGATTTCAAAGAGTGCTGGTCATCATGTTGATATCACAGACTTACTATGCTTTACATGTTTGGGCTATTTAACCCATAAAGGATGATCAAAACTTATGTGAAAATGTGTATTGTTCATTATTACATATCATGGGATAGATTTATTTATTTTCAAAAACTTAGGAAAATGGTTACTGATGTTTTGGTCTTTTAAAAATTTACTAAGTTGGAGATTGATTCCATTAGCCAAAGAATTTCCTTATTTTCAACACAGAAAAAAATCCTAAAAACCCAGTCCAAGGTATTTTTTTTAATAGCAATTGAGACAAAAGACACACAAAAGAATTGATACTGGTAGCATATTGTGCCGATAGAATAAATAATTAAAAATATTAAAGTGGTTTAGGTGCAGGCAATAGGCAGAGGCTGAGAAGATTTTGAGGCACATACTAGAAAAAGACTACATGGTCATGGATACAACTTTAAAGGCAACTATTGTGAGGACTCAGAGAAAGAGCTACAAAGACACTTTTAGTCCTTGTAGAGGACAGCAATACCGAACAGAATGTTGCTAGAAATGTGGATGACATTGGCTCTTTGGCTGAAGAAATGTCTAAGCAAAATATTCAGGCTGTATCTTAGTTTTGGGTATGGCCTAAGTGTTTGTGTCTGTTCAAAGTGCACATGAAAATCGCATCCTTACTATGGTAAATTAAGAGTTGAGCCTTTTAAGACGTGATTAGATTACGAGGGCTTCCTAGTCACTTATTGTAGTTCATAGTCTTTTATTCTAGGAGTCAGACTTCCTGCTTCTTCCTTGAGAAGACAGCAAAGCGTGCTGTCTTTAAGGAGAGAACGAGCCCTCGGCTCACAATAAATCCACTAGCGCCTTCATCTTGGCCTCCCCAGTGTCGGTGGATCCGAAGAGGTCCCCTGAAGGAGATCCAGGAACCTTAACTCGGCTCAGGAAGCTTCTTGATAGATTCACAGGAAATCATTTTAGAATGGATTGGAGAGAAGCCCGGGATGATTTATTACAGGGAGTTAGAAAGGAAGAGAGAACGGACTTCAACTCAAGGAGCTGAAGGGACACAGATCTGCTGGAGACCACTGGACCAGCCACTAGCACAAGGCAGGGAACAGCTTATAAGAAAGTGGGGTGGCCTCTGCCTGGCTGGTTATTGTCTCAGTTCTGTTTCTCGATGGTGGGTTTGGAAGAGTCTGTATCACTGAATTCATTCCCCAGGAGCTGATTATTTCTGCTGGAGGCAGGCTCAGTGTTATGGAGGCTCCGCTGGATCCAAGGTGACCTTAGATGCAAGGGAACGAAGACAGAGTTTTGGTGCTCATTGATATTGAAAATTCATATTAATCTCTTACCTCAGTGTCCTCAGTCTCGAAGGGGGATATGAGAGAGATTATATAAATTTAGTGCTAACCAAATGTTCATTGTCGGTTTTTACCCACAATCTCCCTATGTAATTAGCATGCCTATGTGCAGAGCTGAGCAGGTATCTGACCCAAAGTTTTAATACAATAAAAGAGACAGATACAAAATGAAGATCGAGGTTTCCTCTGCTTTTAGTTACCCCTTGCATGGCTGTAGGCACAGGTGAAGGGTCACTGGTACTTTTTGTTTGTTTGCTTGCTTTTTTGAGGGGGTGGGTACAAAACAAAATTTCAAGTCCCTCAGCCCCAGAAGAAACCAAAAATGGTGCATGTTGAGTAGCAGGTTAAGGGACCAGGAGTTTGTCTTGTCCTCTGTCCCTAAGGTAGCCTCTAACTCTGTCAACAGGACCCAGAACTATAAACAAAATTTTTTCTATTATTTATAAACTGGATAGTCTAAAGTATTTATTATAACAGCCTGAATGGACTAAGACAGATTTTCCTGGATACTTATAGTAAAATGTGATGAGAGGAATGATTTCAAGATGGAATTAATAACAAGAGGAATGGAATTTAAAGTTCCAAAAATTCTTGGCTTATGCATATTGCAAAGAAAATGGAAACTTTTCACGAGAACACTAGTGGTGTGGCCTAATGACTGATGAGATTAGCCAGCCATCCGAACGGACTTGAACAGCTACTGTTTAGTGCAATGGGAGAATGCGCAGGAAAGAGAGGACCTGGGGAGCTTGGTGTGAGCCATCGGACACTGCTCCACACCGAGGGTTCTTCTCCGTCCCCAGGCCATCTCACCTACCGCTGAATCAAGTCACAGTAAGGACCTTTCAGAGGGCTCAGGCAGCAAACACCGGCCACGTCCTGGGCCTCCACAGTTCTCTAGCATGCAAGGAGCCCTAAGGACCTATCTGCCTCCTCCTGGATCATGAAGAATAGGAACAGCTCTGGTGGAGCCATGTGAATGGGGCCCAACAGAGAGCTTCCAGGGGGGTGGGACCCACAAAAGCCACGGTCACAGCTGCCTAGGAAGCTGGTGGCCCCATTTCTGTCCAACAAAGCTGCGGGTGGGAGGGCTGAGATTCCACTGAGCTGAAGTCAGGATGCCAGCTCCAGTGTGCTCAGAAGTCCAGCTCGGGGCTCTCACATCAAGGCGCCTCAAATGCAGGACGTAGAACCAGTGAAGGTGACATTCTAATGGTTAGGTCTAATGGGACTTTTCTTATTGGGGTTTGGATTTGGGCCCATGTACTCCTCCTCCTCCTCCTGACCTTCCTCCCCCCTCCTTCTCCTCCCCCTCCTACTCTTCTCTTCCTCTTCCATATCTTCTTCTCCTCCTCCTGCTCCTTGTCCTCCTCCTTCTCTATATTTGGAATGACGCTATCTGCTCTGTACCCGTTTCACCATTCTGTTTTGGAAGTACATGACATGTTCTGTTTCATGTGTTTTCTGCTGGAGAGCAATTTGCCTCCAAATGATTGTCACTCGGATCTAATTTAGATGATATTTACATGAGAACTGGACTTCACAGTTTTGAGTCGATGCTAAACTGAGGTAAAATTTAGGGACAGTTGGGATGTGGTCAGTGCGTTTCATGTATTTTATATGAAAAGGCATGAAGTTTGGAAGGCCCAGTGTGGAATGCTGTAGTCTGGATGTTTGCGTTCCTCTGAATTCACACAGTGAATTCCAGCCCCAGATAATGGTATTTGGTGCTGAGTGTTGAAGAATATAATTACATTTTAAGAGCAATGGAATTAATACCCAGATGAAAGAAAGCTCCTGCACTTCTGTGATATAAAGACACAGCAAGAAGGTGGCCATCTATGAACTAGTAAATGGGCCCTCACCAGATACAGAATCTGCTGGCACCTTGATTTTCCTTTCTACCCTAAAGAGTCATGAGAAAAAAATCTGTTATTTATACCCTGGAGTCAATCTTTGATGTGTTGTTACAGCAGTCCAACCAGATATTTCACGTTCAAACTTAGGAAAATAGTGCTGCTATGATGGATTCTCCACAGTTTCCATACAGGCTAAGATTCTTAATTTTATAATCATGTTTCTTTTCTACATAGCTATTGAATTTCATTGTGCGTTTGAAAAAATTCATTAATCGAATCTTACAAGAATTTTAGCTACATTTACACTTTATTTCACTCTTTTGAAAAAATATAAGAGATCTAAAATTATGTTATTTATTCTATATGTAAGTGTTTGTGCCTACTAGTCTTCACGGTCCATTTCACTGGATTGAGACGTCTGGAGAGGTGAATGGATTGTGAGGGTTCTAATCTCATGAACCAGTTAACTCTTTGACAAGTTCACAGCTGAATGAGCTATTAGGAGGAGAAAACTACTTGGAGAAAGTGGGTAATAGGGCCTGACCGTGGGGACTATATTTGGTCCCTACCCCTAATTGAGATTTTCCCCTGCTTTTTACTTCCTAGATGCCATGAGTTAAGCAAGTTTCCTCCAGCACACCATCCCACCGTGATGTTTCTTCCTTGGACTCAGCCAACCATGGACTGAAAATGTAAGTCAAAATAAAATTCTTCTCTTTTATTTTGCAGGTGTCGAGAATTTTGTCCCAGCAACAGAAAGCTAATATAATGGTTTACACATAAAAAGGATTCATAGAGGCCTACAGTAATTTTTAAATCCAACTGTGTGTGTCTGTGCTTAGCATGTGAAAATAGCTCACTTTTTAATCTTATGACTGAAAACATTTTCTTCTCTCTCTCTCCTTTACACCTCCCCCACCCTTCACTGTCTCTGTCTCTCTCCTGTCTTCATCTTTAAGGCTTGATAATTCCTACTAATGTTTTAGGTCTCAGATTCAGATATGTTTCTGCAATAATTTTTCTCTTCATGCCTAGATTTTGTACTTCCTATACACAATCTGAAAGTCTTCTGGCTATTTACTTTTTATGAGAACTGTATTTTTATTTGTTTAGTGCTGAAACTCTGGCAGCCCACTGTCAAGACTCTGTACAATTGAATTAAGTTGCTCATAATGAATCTTAAGTGAAGTGGCGAATGAATGCGCTCATCTCCCCGGTGCCACCACCTGTGGGCTCCGATCCACTCCTATCACATTAGCGAGTGTACCTCCAGGTCTTAATTGGTAGAAGTAAACTTGCTGTTTCCTGGTTTCCCAATATTCAAGCTATTGATAAAAATAATTTTAGAAACTTTGGTCTTTCAGGTCTGTGTTTCCGACATATTCCTTCAAGCGTCTGCTTTATTTGTAGCTGTTTAGTTTTCTTAGTGAAAACTGGCAGAAGGGTATATTTTCTTGTTCTTTTTGTAGCAGTAATAAAATGTTTGTTAAGTCAGCATGCTTGAGGATATGTCATGTGCTCATGGAAATGAATTTCGTTATTTCTTTTACTAAGCATCACAATTCAACGCTTGAAGCCTACCTAAAATCCACAAATTAGCATATAGAGTTTATGTGATAAGTCGCAATTAAGTTGATTCAAGAGGAGAATGCATTCACCTATTCATCTGTCTTATTAAATCCAGTAACAAAATTCTAAAGTAGAGAAGTTAGAAAAACTCACCATAATACTGAACTTTCTTTCTCTTTTCTGTTTAGATTTCACATATTTCATATATTAGAGTTAAGACTGAAATGCTCCATTATTTTCTTCATCACCTTTAATACTTTCTCTGAAGGAATAATAAAATATATAAACCCTACCAAATTATAATATAAGACTCATTGTCTTAAATATTGTAAGGTCTAACACATCAATAAAGCAACTGCTGTTTTGGATTTACTTATTTATTTGTGGTGGTTGTTCAAATTATTACTATACTTCTAGGAAAATAGCGATATTTCACAGATGCAACAACGATTGCTTTAGACAAAAAGTTTACAAAAACATTTTATATGAATTATAGGATATATTACTTATGATAAAAACTTATTTCAAAAATTTTTGACATTCAGCTTTCATTAGTGTTCAAGTTGCGATATTGGGCAAACAATATTACTTAATTAAAATTAAGTAGGTCTATGGAAAAAATGCAAATATCTTATTAAGTTTCTCTTTGCTCTTATTGAACTATTTCAAGTGATATATTCCAATTTAAAATAATTTACAGTTTTCCATAGATAATATATCTTCCTCTTATTATTCAGGGAGATTTAGGCAACTAATGGAATTAAAATTTAGTTCATTTATTTCTTATCTTTCTCCATCTATGATCATAAATGAGTTTTAAACTTGTCAATTTGAAAAAAGATAATCCCATGTCAAAATAAGACAGCAATTTTTTCTCAAATATCCAATTGCAACTCTCAAATAAACCACAAAAGTCTTGAAATAATTTTCGGCCTATATTCAACATATTGGTTAAAGTAATTTGTGTCTATGGTGTAGTCTTAGGTGATTATACAACTCTACACTGCAAAAAATATTAGAGTTTTCTCTGAACAAGATTCATTCATTTTTGGAAACCTCGTAGCAGGAGGTGGTGGCACACACGTATAGTGCCAGCATTTGGGTGGGAGGCTGAAGCAGGAGGATTGCTGAGAGTTCAAGGCCAGCCTGGGTTACATAGTGAGTTCAAGGTCAACCTGAACTACATAATGAGATCCTGTGTCAAAAAACAAAAACAAAACAAAACAACTTGTATTTCTCGAAAGACAAAGATACAACTTTTGTTCATATAAAAACTATCAACTGTTTGAAAAGTTATAAATGAATCTCATCTAAATTTTAACTTGTTAAATTGAACTTGTTAATGTAACACCTTGTTGCAGTCTTTCTAACTCTCTTATTCTTATGAATTTTTTTGTTTCCTAATTTCTTTCTTGTTTTCTTGGTTGCTAAGGTATTTTCTGTCTTTGAAAAATTGAAATATCTATCTATATATAGTATAAAGAAAATCTTTGTTTTGGATTTGTAATTTAACATAGAATAAAATCTTACATAGCGGCTTCTCAATCTGATAATTTTCACAAAAAATGATAGAAATTCTTTCATTAAAAGAAAATAAAAACAAAAACAGAACATTTAAGGAAATCATGCTGCATATCTCAGTTTTGCCAAAAATTCTTTTTAGGAGATTTAATGAAGATTGAATAAATAAGCACATTCTGTAGAATTATAATAAATGTGTAATGCTACCAGGTGTAAGTATTAATAACGTTCTTACTAACTTAGATGCGCATTAATTACTCGGAAGGAAAAAATAAGCTGTGTACACAGTGAAAGGAAAAAGGCTGAGAGAGTGATAGCTAATACACACCGCTGACCTGGGGTGGAGACAAGTGAAGCAGACGGACTGCAGAAAGTGCAGTGGGGTGGGCGTTCCGGGCAAGTCAACCTGCTGGAAAAAGGGGACAGGATGAGAGACTCTGCAAGAGGAGGGGCGGTAAGGAGAGCAGCAACTGATGAGATCAAGCACTGAGGTCTGAGAAGGAGCTTAGGAGGGTGAGGTCAAACTATGCATTTAACATGGCAGAATCTCTCCCTGCATTGACAGCAAGTGCCCTTCCTAACCTGAAGCATAAAAATTACAAGTCCTTTACGTGGCATACATAGCGCCTCACTTCTTCCCACATTTAATCTCAGATTCATCTTCCACAATGTCTTCATCTGTAATCTGCTTGCGGGACATTGAAGTCAACAGAATTTCCTTGAACTCATCACCCTGAAATGACTGTCCGTATTCCACCCAACAGCACCATCCCCACCAATCTCCTGGTTTTGCTGACGATTCTCACATCTGCGAATGCTTCCTGACAACTGCTCTCCATCTCGCTGTTTATGTGATTTTCATAAGTTAATTTTCAAATTTTACCTTGCATGAAGTATGATAAAAATAGTGAATGTTCAATTACAAAAAAAATACTTCAGTAAGACACATTGTCATTAATCCTCCACAAAACACTCCTTCTTGCTTCAAACACACTTACCTCATCATTCTTGCCTCATTCTGAAGCAGGTCCGGGCGTCCTTAAGGCTTTCCCGGATGGCTTGATGCCCTGAACTAATTCAATGGTCATTTTGACTGTGGGAAAACCTGGAAGTCACGTGGTGCCAGATCCAGTGAATAAGGTAGATGAGGACACACTGTCATGTTTCTGTGAGCCAGGAAGGCAGCACTCGCCACGTGTTTGATCACACCTTGTGAAGACACTCATGAAAGGGATTTCTAGAACTGCCTCAGAAAGGGACAAGAATGGTGGGATACGTGTGTTTGAAGTAACCATAAGTATTTTGTGAGGGATTAATGACAATGTCTTTTTCACTGTGATAAGTTTTTTTTTCAAATTTAAACATTTGCTTTATATTTCACTTGCACCTTATACATAGATATCTAGAGCATTTCCTCTCCGCCTAATGTATTGTAGTCTCTTCCGTGGATACCCTTTTTCTCTCTTCCTGAGTTCTTTGAAGACAGGTTTCCTATCTTTGCTCTTATACTCAGTGCATGACCCACAGTGACTCCAGCAGAATACTTGGACAGAGACTGAACACACCTGGAAGGGTACAGAAGGGCAAGACCATCCATGACTTAGATATAGAGCATATGGGATCGCAGAGAAGCTGTGGTCAATTTCTTGTGCACAAGCCACTCTGCTTTGCAGTATATGAATACCACAGCTCAGGTTTATAGATTATTGGTCAAACAATAAGGGCATGAATGAAAGGTAATTATTAACCAATAGCCAGCTGCAATGTCTGAACATGAAATTCTATAAAAAACCTTACAGTGGAAAACACCTAAGAGATATAATTAGATCTTCACTGTGAATGTTTGTGTTTGCATTACGTAAAAGTAATCTTCAGCAGTAAATACACAGGGAGAAAACCATCAGGATCCCCTACTGTTTAAAAGTAGAAAATTACTCTCTTATTACAAGAGAGGTTTGAATTCTTTCTGAGAACGGTTGTTATGTTTTCCTGTTTTGATTTTATCTGACCATGAACATTATTTTACTTACAATATGTCATCATTTAAGCTAATTAGTTTGATTTGACCGCTTTCATCTTGATTTTGAGAGAATCCAGATCATGTAATTAAATAAATATTGTGGAAGAGGAAAACAACCCATATTCTGAGAATGGAAACCAGATCTAGAGTTTTCACAACTCTAGAGCAGTCACAAGACTGAATAATCAAAATGAGCCTATTGTAATATTTTCTTGCCTTGCTACAGTAGTTTCAATAAGGATCGCCTGGCTACTTCATTAATCTTGAAGGCTAAACATAGAACGGTATATTTTAATTTTATCTTTTTTTTCTTAACGAGAAACTTGATGTTACATACTAAGTTTGGAAGATTTGTCCATGTCGTCTTCAAGGGTTTAATCATATAAAATCAAAGCTGATAGTAAGTAGGGGCGGGAGATTTAGCTCAGTGATTAGAGTGCTTGACTTGTAAGCACAAGGCCCTGAGTTTGATTCCCAGCACCAAAAAACAAAACAAAAAAAAACAACCAAAAACAAACACCCAAAACTGATAGTAAGTCTGAATCTTTGAAAGAAATGTATTATTTTATAACTGTTTGTAATTTCTTCCCTGAAAGAAAAAAATATTCATTCAGTAGAAGTATTTTTAAAGCAAATAGTTTGAACTGTGATTGAATGATTATTGCTAAGGCTAAGTGATTTATCTTTGCCTGTCACGCTAAACCTACTTTATAAGATGGAATCTTCTTGTATATTATTAGAAATTACTGTACAGTAATTTTTTGCTTTAATTAATGTTGCCATATAAAGGAAATAATTTCTCAGAATCTCAAACAATATTTTGATTAAGTGACATCATTTTAGCAAATGACTGAGACATGCATTCAAATAACAAATATGGGCTGTGGTACTTCGGTGAAGTTGGTTATCTTAATAAGATTACTATTACTTTTTGGTTGCATGTATCTTTGGAATCTCATTGCTTACCGTGATAATTAAACATAATTATCAATGTTATTGTTTTGGGAGCTGCCCAGAGTGCTTAGTAAAACACTTTTTCAAGGTGACTGGGGGCAGGTCACGGAGGGATGACCTTGGAGACCGTGTCTGGTCCCTGGTTCTTTCTTCTCTGGCAAGACACCTTGTTCTACTTCCTTCAGGAGCTAAGAAGCTTTGCTCTAGCACACGCTTTTACCGTGATGTTTCTGCCTTGGAGCCAGCTGACCATGGAAAAATAAACCTCTTATCCTTTGTGATGTGGATGTCAGGTATTTGGTTCCAGCAACGGTAAAACTTTTCTATCTCAGGTTCAACAACACGATAGCGATAGTGAAAATGAGGTAGATGTTTCGTACAGATTTAAAAGGAAATCATATAAGAGCCTATATCCAGCTGAGGGCTATAAAGGAAACACAGGTATGCTGGAGATTTCAATGCAGGGAGCGACAGTCAATTGCTGGGTCTCAGAGAGTGGGGATAGATGAACGGGGTTATGGTCTCACCTCAGCAGAGAGGGGAAAACAAATGAAAACTGGGGAGCTTGACCTACTCCTTTCAATTGAAAGATAGGACAGAAATGTCTTCTTGACAAGAGTGAGAAGGCTGAAGGAGATTTCGGGTCAGAAATTGACGCAAGTTGGGAACTATGTAGGGCTGGTTCAGACACAGGCAGCAGGTTACATTGGAGGCCTGCTCTGTTTGATGGCTTGGGTGACAGATGAGGGAGTGCTTTGCATGGACAAGTTGAACTCGAAAGAAGACTGCTGGTGAGGAATTGGGAGTTGTCTTGGCTTGTATGTCCTAGAATTCCGGAGGTCTAAGGAGACCTTGCTTGAAAGACCTTACACATAAACTGCTGGACCCAAAAAAAGCTTGAAGAGTAGATGTGCGTGACCACCAGGAGGGTGGTGTAAACTTTCTGGCCACAGGAGCTGGGAGAGACACCCTGTCAGAACCACTCAAGTAAAGGATCTACCCCAGTCATCTGCCAAGTGTGAAAGGTTGCCTGCAGACTCAGTTTGAAAATGTTGTCTCAATCCAATACTTTATCCTCTCCTCAACTTGGAGTTGGGAGCCAACAAAATTACAACAGAAACAAGTCAGGGAAGAATGGAAAAGGAGACAGTGGAAAGAATGGTCATTTCTCTCTTTTAGACAGAACTAACCTGAAATGATACTAAGTCAGGAAACGGAAACTGATTTACCATGGAGTTAAGTTCTGAGTTTTAACTTGAATCTAGGCTTAATCATTTCAGTTACAAAACTGAAATTATTTAAAATGTAAATTCTCGTGGGATGTGTTATTTTGACTAATGAGGAAAAGCCATACGTATTCCTGAATTCTCATGCAAGAGTGGGAAAAATACTTCATGCCGAATATATTTTAAGGAATTGGGATGAAGATGATGATGATGCAAAATAAAATTGTATTTCATTATAAGTTGTGCTTATTCCTTAGTTTGACAGTTGATATTTTGTTTTTTGGAAAAAATAACCTCATCATTTTAGTATTACATTAAATAGCATATGTTGATATTAAGGTGGATACATTGGGCAAAGATTTCACAGAGCATTCTCAAAATTTTTTTTAGTTCTTAAAATTTACTCGAATTATTATCCTAGGTACTTTAGGAGCTCAATAGTGCTACAGTTAGTTTCCTAACTTTTTATTTTTCACTTTATATCTTATAGAATTTTAGAGATTGTATATGCTATTACAATCCTTAACTCATTCGGCATTCAAATTAATCCTGTAAAGTAGCAGGGTGAGCACCGTTTTGTTAGTTTTAGAAAAAAGGAAATTAGCATTCATGGAAGCAAAGTAATTACGCAAGTCCATATTTCTGTTAAGTAACAAGTCAGTCTTCTAATTATAGTTTCACAAATCTGGACCCTACATATCAGTGCTGCTATATTCTACTGTATTTTTTTTACAGATATTAATAATCCATAACAGATAACAGCTTCTGAGCATTTGTCTAATAACTACTATTTTTTCTTGCTTTTTATAACAGTCTTATATTGTAGCAACGGTGAGTCCCATTTTGCTGATGAGAAAATTGAGGCTCTGATAGGTGTAGGGATTTAACCAAGATCATACACTAAAGAAATTGACACCAAGAGAATTTAAACCTGGAAATCTAACTCACAAGCTTCAACAATTACTGAGCACACTCTATGTTTTCAAATGAGTAACACTTAGTGAGTGCATGAATTTTAATGTATGTGATAGTAATCTACAGTATGCATAGCAAACTGCTACCATGAAACAACTGTTTATCTTACAGAGTTAGAAGGCACTGGGGGTAAATTCAGTAGACTTCATTTACCTGGCTGCTTTATTTTTGGAACCTTGTGATATTGACAGAATTCCTCAGTATTTGATTTCCTCTGTCATGCCTATTGTACGGAAATTTTATTTGACTACATCTCTGGGTTTAACGATAGTCAGGGGGAGCAATGACCATTTATACCATCAATTCGAGTATTAATAATGAACCAGACATTTATTTTTTATTTGATATTCAGCTGGCCTGCACAGTAGATGGCATATATTTTGTGCCTGTGTAGTGCATTATGTTAAATATTTTCTGTGTATAATTTCCTCTAGTTGTCTCTTATCAGAGTTCCATGGTCATAAAAAGTAGTATATCTTAGCCTATAATACTGGAGAAAGGAGCTTGATGGGCAACAAAATATCGAACTGTCAGAAAGTTTTCACCTTATTAATGCATACGCACCATGTAACAGGGCAAACTTCAAACCAATGAGTTAAATTATACAATTGGAATGTTATGCACTGATAGAATTCAATATGCCAAATTCTACACAGCCGAAGCTTGTGCCTTACACATCACTCTTACTGTGTGATTTTTACACCAAACATCCACAGTTGTATGACTGCTGGTGAGAGACCATCGTGAGTTAGCAGCAGTACTGCTGCCATCCGCTATCATTGTATGGCAGCATTTGTACAATTATTTAAATATTTTATTTCATTTAATGTTATTACTTATCAAATGAGTAGAGAATTGGAAAGTGATAAGAAGCTTACATCTCATAAACTTAATTCCTTTGGGGTGAAGTTAAAAATTATTATTATGCTTCAGGCAATGAATCTTAAGAATTATTGTATTTATTGTTTTTAGCTAGTTTGTGTTCCCCTATGACAGAAAATAATAAAGAAATGCATACATTAAATAACAGAAAAATTTGAAGAATATATTATTTAAAAAGTTGAACTTGGAGAAATTATAATATTGTATTTTTTAGATTTTTAAGACACAAATAAGTAATATTTATTAACTAAAAAGTATATCTTACTGAATAAACATTGTTGCATTCAAAATAAAAATGAGTTCAAAATGTACACTGCAGAAATGCAACATTAGAAACAAGTACATTGTTACATTTAATGCTAAAATATGGTTTCTTCCATTTTTGTAAAGCTGACATACTTTAGGAATGCTGTACGGCATCTTCAAAAATATGATTAAAACTAGCTCTATTTTCTCTTCATCAAAAGCTCATTTAAAAGTGAGTAATGTTTGGTAAGAACAAAACACACTAGAGTAGTGTTTATTTTGGTTTAATTTTCTTGTTTGTTTTCCAATGATAATAGCCAAAGAATGACTCTTTCCTGTAAAATATTTTGACTGTCAGATTCCATTTAGCTTGAGTAGGAGAAAAGAGTAACTAGAGAGATTTATTTTCCTTCAGCATTTGTACAAATTTTCTAAATGAAATCTGTGCTGTAGACAATAATTTAAGATATTTTATAAGGGAAATCAATATATATTATGATTGTAAAATGAGAACCAAATGTTAGAGATATTCTGTGAGCAAAATGAGAAACATTTATTTTTACTTTTTATTTTCTTAACTTTCATACTTATCTCTGTTCCTTTGCTTCTTGATTTTCCTCTTTTCCTCTCTCACGCATCTAGATGGCTTTAGCATGTGTTAATGGCTAGAAATTCTACCAGAATATTTCTCAGGAAAACAAAGTTTACACTGCAACAATTTAACCTATATTTTGGGTGAGACTGAGTAGGAATTATGCTTCTCTCCTTGCTTGTATTTCGTAAAGAATTTACTTCAGGTGAGTCTTGACATTTCCTCTATGGCTTATACCTACGTATTAAAAATACTGATTGTTTTTCAAAGATGAGAAGATGATACTTTGGTTCTCTGATTAAGTGGGAGATTAAGACAAAAATGAATTTTATTTCAGTGTGAAGAACAAAAGTGCAGGCAATAGAGAAGAAATAAAATTTGGTGAAAAATATATTTTTAAAATTTTAGATATCTAGAATTTTCTTTCAGAAAGGGTTATCCAAAAGACAATTGAGTCTGGAGCTGAAAGGTAAGGTTTGGAACGGATATATAATTGTGAAAATCAACATTCACGTGGGGCGAGAAATCACTGAAAAAACCAAATTGGGCATAGAGAAGAAAAAGAGTAAAGGATTTCAACTATACCCCTAGCAAACTCTGATTGGTCTTTTCCTTTCCACACGCAGTGCATTGTTTCACTTTTTATGCTCAGTATCTCCTGGATTAAATATCTACTATTGCATCTTGTCTTGGTCTTCTCTAATTCATTTTCCATATGCCCTCTATATTTACATATTTAAAGCAGATTATCTTTTCTATCATAAACCCAAATAAGTCTTTATTGTTCCTCTGTATTCATAGAAGAAAAGCCAATCCTCCTAGCAAAATTGTTTTTCAAGATGTTTCACTTTGGCTAGAACCTTGTTACAAATTCCAGATGAAACACTTCAAGATCTCTCATTAAAATGAATTTCTACCTTAACCATTCACAATCATCTGTTGGCGATTCTCTTGTAGGTTTTTTAAAAGCTGAATATCAAGTCCATGCAACATTTTATCATTGGGATATAAATCATCCAGGGCAGAAATTGATTCTGAGTCTTTAACTATTATAGGCTTTGCATATATATGATAGATACTCAATAATTTGTTTGTTAGTTTGATTTATTGAAAATTATACAACTTTGGATGTATATTACTGCATGTTTCTTTTTTGATTAAATTTCCAATTCAAAAAAAGTCCTCTATGTCCAGCAAATATTTTATCCACCTTCCATATCTTTCCATTGATTTTAAATCTTCTTGTTCATTATTCTCTTTTAATCAAAGCTAGGTCTTCAACTTTATATACTCCATTAGCTGGCTTCCTTTATAGATTTGATACACAGAAAGAAGCCAGAATATTTATTTTGTTTACTTGTGATTATGTACTACTTTACTGCAAGCCATTTAACATTTATTTTCTTGTAATAGACTATTGCTCTTGATTTGCTGAGTAAGAGCTATAAGTTATAAGGCCAAACCTGAAAAAGCTCGCCCTTCCCTGAACTCTGAGTCCATCAATAGCCTTCTGAGTAGTGCTTCTGTAAAGTAAATTTATGAAGCATAGTTGGTATAGTCATATTGAGCAAACAAATTGATTGGGTATATGAGCTATGCAGTTATTTATCATTTATTTTTATTTTTACTTTGGATTTTGGTTTTTAAAAGGATGATAGGATTTAACTGATCACCGTTGTTTTCTTCAGAGTAATTTTTGCATCACATGTTTTCTCAGATAAAACTTACCCCTAGTTTAATTTATTTATGTGTAAGAACAGCAAGCCAGGGAATGTGCTGAGAAATATGCATTATTATTATATTTTTATTCTAGCAGGGACTAGGGAGTTTTGAGCTATTCTTTTTCTTATTTCTGATATCAGTTTTCTTACATCTGGCAGTATCCAAAAAAGTACATGTTGATGATTCAAATTTTGAAAATACAGTGAAAGATAAAGAAAAATGAGGGGAAAAAAGAAAGTTGGAAAAAGGCTTCTGATAGTTTATTAAGATTAAGACATGTATTTCTATTGTATCAATGTGTTATTTATTGAAAACCAAAATACATAACTACTTGAATAAGAAATACGTCAGGAGAGAAAAAAAATACAATGTTTGCTATCTCACTGCTTTTTTCTATACTTAAAAACCTAGGATTTTATGTTTCTTAAGTGAGTGCTTTTCTAAACTTTTATAATACATGCAACATGTGTTTGTTTTCATGTAGAGGTTTTAATTAAGGGTGATTACAAGTTCTATGCATAATATTTAACCACAAACCAGTTTTTATTTTGACTATGTCATGCTAGAATTACGCTGTCTTTAAGGAAACTAGAGTTTGTCTTACCCACGTACTCACGTGTGTTCACATAGAATAGTTAGTCCCATCACCTCCTTTGGTGAGCAATATGGGGATAATGAATCAGAAATAATTATGTTCTGCTTTCTTCTGAAATGCTACCCATGAATCAGTTAATTTATATGGAGATCAGCTAAGCTCCCCATGCCATTTGTACTTCTTAATCCTTCTTTTATTAGCTATACTTACGAGAAAATTATACTATTATTTTCCTGCAAGCCTCAAGGCTCAACTAATTTGTGTAGGCAAAAATATTTTCAAGTGGCCTTTCTATCTGACTGAAGTATTGTTCATACTGTGCATCTCAGTTTGACAGAATGCGTCTCATTACTTATGCATGTGTACTTTATTCTGTTGGTAAGAACAAGCTGTCTGCGAAGAGGAGGCCTAACCCGGCATGAGATTCCAACAAATCTGTACTGATCCTCAGTACTTCTTGGCCTTTATTATCCCCCCATTAGTGCCAATGGCCCTGACATAGCAAGAGAGATTTTTTTTTTAAATTAATAAACATTTAGTAACTTTTTTATAAAGATGAGTTTGATTTATGAGTGAAGAGAGAATAATTCATATTTTCTGAACTCTGGAATTCTAGCAGTTGCTATGACAATTATAGATGTTTTCCACCATTATGTATGATAGAAAAATAATTTAGAAAACCAAATTATGCACGTAAAATATTAATTGATATGCCTTGTTCCATGCGCAGAGTATTTAACACTAAAATTTCATTTCCACTGAAATTTGAAAAGTAAATTTGATGTAAGTTTAGTTACTCCATTTCTTTTTGAGTTGTAATTTTATAAAGATCCCAAAGTTTAAATAAGCAGTTAAATATCATTTTATTGTTTTGTTGAACACAACATCATGTAGATTTGACAAATAATTAAATTCTTAGTAAGGCAACAGAGGCATACATTGAGAAGTTAGAATACAAATTGTGGATATTCAAAAAGAAGATCTGTTACGTGGATTCTGCAGATACCAAAGGAGACAGCCCTGAGGTGAGCATGTCTAGCGAGCTCAGGTAGAGGATCGCTGTGAGTGGAGAACAAACCAATGGAGAACAGGTAGAGGATGAGGTCAAAATGCAGCTGAGATTGAGTATTTGTAATCTTTTAGAGCAGTGTAAGTTCATTCTGCTTAAATTAAAAAAAAATAGATGTTAAAAAGTTTCAAGAAAATATATGACATACATTAATTAATATCCAATTACATTAGTGAGAGCCGCTCTGATGATGCTGGATGGTGAAACAGTTAGTGAAGGGTTTTAAGATGCTGCATGACTTCAGAAAGGAGTTAGTAATACTTACTATTAGTAGAGGTGATGAGCAGTGTTCGATTCTAGTTACATTTAACAGATTTCCTGGTAGATTTGAAGTGAAGTAGAAAAGAAAAAGATATATGTAAATGTATTCAAGAATTTTGGCTCAATGAAATGAAAGCATAAAGTTGCAATTTGTATAATGAGAAGACTTTGAGAACAGGTTGTATCTGGTAAAGTGAAAAGTTCAGTTTTGAAG